>JAJODA010000459.1:0-16909 GCA_021730345.1 Fusarium cicatricum
TTGCTGGTGATGGTTATTGTTGAGATGGATTGTCTTATGGGAGGAAGAGCAGGCAGTTCTTATAGTTATAGGTTTAAGACACCCTCTTGAATTCCATTTTTCATCAGTCTTCGTTGCGGTAAGCATATAAGAAGCTTAATATTAGGTTATTATATCAGCATTAGGCTATAATGCTTAAATTGGGAAGAAAACTGTGTTCTTTGTTATTATGGAAGCACCTTGCCTTTGAGAGAGCATAAGCATTATACATCGAGATGGAGTTTGATCTCCACATCCTTTGCGACGAGGTGATGACAGCAGCGCGAGAGAGCTGCATATTCAGACCATTTGCATCCAACTTTATGCCTGAAGTTATGGCTGATGTATAGAGCGTTATGGAAGTATCGCCAGAGAGGTTGCAGCTCGAGCCGTTTATCTTGATTTATTGGGATGATCATACAGGGCTGAGGTGGATGGTCAGAGCAAATAAGCTCAAAACTCTTCTGGACAACCATTTTGCCAGCCTGAGTGAGTAAAAACCCGGGTCGGATCTTCAACAAAAAGGTACATAAGAACTTCAGTCTCAAGGAAATCCACCTTTTCAGCCGACGGTGCAAGAAGTGTTGGATAGCTTGGTGGCCAATATATACTCCCAACTATCCTGTCTAGTCCAAGGGTATTCAACCTCTACTTAAGGGTGTACTGCTTGCGCTCAGCAGATCCGCCTTTCAACAGTTCGCCGTACATGATACCATGCGCAAATGCTTCTCCAACCAGAGTATATGTATCATCGTCTTGCGGCCGTACGATGTATGCTGTTTTTCCGCCCAGGAACACGCACACCTCGTCGCCGACCTGTAGCTCAAGGGGTCCTACCCCGACAAACCCAGTGGTGCTCAGAAAGCAGCGCCTCGAGTGCAGCGAAAGAAGTGTTTCCCCATACCAAGAGTCGTCATCATCCTCATCGTCATCTTCCCCACCATCCTCATCTTCTTCATCTCCTCCACCATCCTCGGCATCTTCACCATCCTCGCTCTCCCCCGAGAGTGTGGCCTCAGGGTCTTGTAGGATCCCGTTGAAACAACTCGCACATTCCTGGCCCCAGTCAGGGTACGGAACCGTATCAAACAACGAAGGCCCATCCAGTAATGCAATTCGGGCAGCGTCGAAGCGCTCATCGCCCACCCTAATCCTAGGCGATCGATCGCACAATGCCTTGATGCTTCTCAAGTAAGGCACTGCAGCCTCTTGATCGAAAGGCTTGACCCAGTCTGGATCCCAGGTAGCCCCCGTTTCTCTGATTGTGTCAACATGTATGCCCTCGAAGATGGCATGGTTGTCTGCGGTGAACCGCGGTAACGCCGTCTCAGTCCCAGATGCCTGGAAAGAAGTTTGCCATGGCGGTTGGGAGGTGGGATGCCGCACCTCCATGCTCCAGTCAGGCACCCAGCTAGGCAAGGACGTGATCTTCTTGGGATTTTGACAATACATCAGTAGGTCAATTTGGCCCTTCTGTAGGATCTTCTGCGCCGTTTCCTTGTACACCTCTTCAATGGTCATAGTGTAGTCCGGAAATGCCGTGAAGTGATCCTTATCATCGGCAAGATTCAGCAGGGCGAAGACACGATCGCGGGGATCAGATGCGTGAACCCAGTTGTAGTCCTTCTCAAAAGCGAGAGATGTCGCTACCACCTTTAGTAGAGTTTCTGTGCTGGAAGACTCCTCGGTTGGGGGTTCACGAAAGAGCGCTCTTCTGGTAAAGTGGTTATACACATAACTATCCAGCACGTTTTCGTAGACCGGCATGAGTTTCTCTTGGAGTTCCTTGACTTCTTCGATAGAGAACTCGGAATCCTCGCTCGAGTATTCGTCAATCATATCCTCAGAGTATAGAGCTGCCGTGACGATATCCGAGTCGACAAAAGAGTCACCGCACGCAACAATGACTCGTCGACTGACAGCGAACTCTTGCATCACCCGGATACGTGACCAGTAGTCTCGTTGGCAGAAACGATGAAATTCCTGCGCCGCTGCAGCAAGGTCAACGTTTTTTTCATCGTCATCTCCCGCACAAACTCGTTTAAGAGATGCATAATCTTTGCTCAGTATTGCTTGGCCGGTCTTGCGCATAAAGTCCATGATAAGATCACTGCTCTCATCTCCCGGACCAAGCCAGGCGATGGTTTGACCCGCGTCGCTGTAGATGCTGTGCATGTGCTGTACCTGGTGGCCTTTCTCGACGTCATCAGCTTGATTGATACAGAGCTGATCTACCCATAGCCATCGGACTTCCTCGCTGTTGCGCAGGTGACGAAGCGCGTTCTCGACTGTGCGGCTAATTTGAGTCTTCTTTCCATCAATCAAGACACGCTCTTTTCCGTTGTTTGAAGACTCCCAGGCATATGAAAGGGCAATATAGGCTGGACAGTCGCCGCGAAGATGCTCTTCAATGTTGCATTCGAGGATGTCGAGGGAGGCAGATCCTTTCTCAGCGTCCTTGAGGAGCTTTGGTGGATGCAGCTTGATCAGTCTCAAAGACTCATCTGGCTCCGACAGAGGATGATAATTAATGTGGTTCTCCATCACAGAAAGTCAATCAAGGTTGGTTATAGTGAAGGGAATATATTTCGCCATGTTGAAGGCTGACCGCGATTTTAAAAAGAAATGCTTACAAATGTGAGAACAAGATCAAAAAGGCTTAGTGATCTAGTCCATGTCAGCGGTGGCATAGGGAACATTGAGTAATGCAGAACCGCGCAACGCCTAAAGATATCATAAAGCGATAAGCAAGTGAAGTCAAAAGAGAAACGCTTTGGAGTGAGTTGATCCTTAAAATCATAAACGAAACAGGTAAATGCGCAGGACACAATTTCTCGCCAAGGTCGTGACGAAGGCTAAACTATTAAAAATTTTGACCCGCAGTAGATCACGATGGGAACCATGATTAATCTGTTGTAACTAGTCAGTTACTATGTACGATACTGGCTGCTCTTTCAGAGGCAAAGCGCTTCCGCAATAACAAAGAACACAGTTCTAGGCAGTTAAAAGTTCTAAGAGACCATTGCTAACAGGACAGAACTCTAGTACATGCTCACAAGTGCCCATGATCTGTCCCTGTGTTCCCTTTCCTTTAGTCCCTGCTACTTGATCATTGGTAACCCCCATGTTGATTTGTGTGTTGACTACTTGTAGCCAAAGATGCCCTTGGTAGGCGAGTCTCTCTCTGCCTCTGCAATTCTCACAGCTTCCTCGCTAATCAAATGTTTCTCTGCAAGGAGGGTCAAGAACTCCATCGTCCGCTCCTGACATCGCTTAGTGTTGACCTGATGAAGTGTTGTTAACCATATCTGTCAAACAAACTCTTTTCTGACTTGGATTCATTACCCCATCGATAGGCGCACGTATGTTTTGTCCTTTCGGAGGTGGGGGGATCGAGGCAGCATGACGCTCAATAACACTTGTCGGTGTATATTCCTTGATCAATTCTCCCTCCGGGGGGTCGTAAAGGTTTGCCGCGTCAATCTTTCCAAGGAGAACTAATTGTTTCAGTTCGTCGGAGTCTTGAACATTGTCGTTTCTCTTTATTTCAAATGCAAACCCCGACATGAGAGGTTCTCCGACCACATGGAGCACAGTTCCTTCGGATTTGTGCAACCTGTAGTCTTCGGCAAGGGTATCCCGATCGCACTCGGCGTTCGGGATGAAGATGGCAAAGTGGGCACGTTGAGTCGCACCTCCACTGGATTTAGCGAGGTAAATGGAGCGGGAGGACATGATAAAGAGTCTTGAGTAAGGGTGATTGTATTCAGGTCACAACCCCAACCAAGACACTCAAGACTCCTTCAATCACCCATGCCATTACCGTAACTTACCTCACCCGCTTGATCGCTCTGAAAAACGAGGGGCCGGTGGTCGGTGGCGTCATCGGAAGAGATCATCCTAGCTCGGTCAAAACGGGGCTCAGCAAGGATTATGGTCAACATGGCTGCCCAACATACAAGGCAGCCAGTCAACCAAGCATATACCGTGTACTTAACCGACCAAATTGCGCTTGATTAATTTTCAGAAGCTGGCGGCCATGTCTCACTCCTAAAATGGCGGCCCTCTTTTCACGGCCTGTTCCTCAGCCGCTCCGTCAAGACTTTCCAAGTGACAAGGATAATGGGCAATGGTTCTGTAGCGAGGGGCCGTATCTGGACTATATCAAGAGCGCATGTCCACTTCAACCGAATCTTCGCTTGCCCGACCCACGCAATCGCAGCATCTCATTTCGGGATCGAACGGCCAAGGCAACTTGGCTATGTTTTACAGACAACGAGAAGCCCACAGCAGTGGAACTTACAGAAGCCGAGACCCTCAGTGAGCACTTTGATCAAGCCAATGCTTTACGTGCTTCACCAACCTCTGCTAAGCAAGCTCGCCATGTTTACATCTTGGAAGGCATGAGTCCCGACTTTGTTAGTATACTAGGAGAGCAACTTCGCGTGGACCCAATGTTCTTCGTGAGTCATGAACGGACATCGACTCGCTTGGGATTGCCTCATGAGTGCAATCTAGCACCGCAGCTCCCATCTTCGATGCGCACTACTACGAGCTTCAGCTGTAGCTACTACGACATAAGAGTTACGAGTCCCGAACTTAGACACTATAGGATCGCCTGCAGCGATTCTGGTCGGGAGGGACTGACAAATAAGCTGCGGCGTGAGTGGGAGAGGCCTGTGATTCTCAATCAGAAGTGCTCTGTCTGGGTGGATAAGAGAAATGACGATGACTGGAGTTGTAAGTCCGAAGCCGCTTGATTCACTTCTGCCATTGCTGTGTCTCTTGAGAAGGCCAGGTACTAACGAGACTACAGTACTCATCTTGTGTGACCCGCCGTTTCGGAGAGCAATGACTTGGTATCTGCCTGCACTGAGTGAGCAGTGGTACACCCAAACTGTCGACATAGCAAGCATACCATTTCAAGGAGGCTACGCCGACTTCATACCTCGCCTCCTCCACAAAGATTCAAGGCCAAGGGGTCCGGCACGACAAAGCATGGCCGAAGACCTCTGCTATTATTTTACTGAGTGTTTAGATAATCTGCCAAATGGCATTCAGTATCCTGCTGACGCCACGATATTTCTCAAAAAGATTGTAGCGTCCCAGTATCTTCTTCTGATCGAATACACGCACGCCATCATTCAGAGCATGGAAGCTCCGTTGCAGCGAAAGGATAACTTTCACCACATTGAGATCTCTGCACTTGAGGGGCAATGGAGCGATATCCAGTTGCTATGCAGTCGTTGCAGCCGTTATTTTGAAGACATCTCATCGCTTCTGCTGCAGCTGAGAATCCCATTTGAAGATCCGCGATTACCAGAAGACGTGTCATGGACTAAAAGCAATGTCGACTTCCAATATATCTACATGCGCCTCAAGCACCTCAAAGAAAGAGCAGAGCTTCTCAACGAGTCTTTGACTGGTTTGACAGGGATTATCGGAAACGCTCGAGCACTAGCCGAAGCGAAAAGATCCATTCGCGAGGCAAAGGCTATTAAAACTCTTACTCTTGTGGCCATGGTTTTCATCCCGTTAGCTTTCACAACTAGTCTGTTTAGCATGGGTGAAGACTATTTGCCTGGCAAGAGCAGTTTCTGGGTCTTTTTCGCTGTTTCAATTCCCTTGGTCATTGCCTTGTTCTCGATTACTATGTTGCTCGATTCCGGCTATGATGCGAGCGGGACATGGAATATCAGGAAGTTTTTCAAGCAGGCTTTTCGTCTATCTAGTTAGTAAAGTAGTTGTTAGTAGTTTCAGCAGAATGTTACTTTTCACCCTCTTCAGCTTCAGTATCCACGCCTCCCTCGTCACTCACATAACTACGGTACCAGGCTCACTGTATATACAAAAGTGCATTCCGGGATGTGTCTCTGGTCTTTTGACATTGAAATCGGGGTCAAGCTTTAACTACGCTGTACTCCTTTGGGCCGGGGGCAAGGTTACGCGGCCTTTTAAGAGGCTTTTTATGCTGTTGCAGAGTATGATTGCTGGTGCTGTCCTTGGTAGCCATACCTAAAAGCTCAAGTGATGTTAAGTCAGAACCAAAGAAGAACAATTTACTGGGTCAGTATAAGCCATACCTAGCTTGACGAGTATCAAAACTACTAACGCTCGTTATGCTTTAAAAGTCATCTCAAAGCATGATAAATAAATTATACTATTGTCGGGAAGTTACATCAGTTCTTGCGATAAATTTTAATATCTAAAAGTCCAGTTTTGATATTGTATTCACGTCTTTTAAAACACCCCCCTGAAAAAAGCCGGAGTGAAATTCACACTCTAATATCTATTCCGGAGGGACTGTGAACCAGAGCAACAATAAAAGAAGCCTACCGCATCCGGGATATGATCCATCCACCGGTCTAAAGAGCAAAGTTGAAGGCCTCTGTCGGATCAAGAGATAGGAATGCCTCCATGTTCATGGTGCCAAAGTCGATATCCCAGCCTGCATCGGCAGCCGTAAAGTCCATCTGCTCCTCTGATCCCACGCCCATAGGAGATGGCCCGTTGGGTTGGCCGGTGACATCAAAGCCAAACGGCATTGAAGGGAACGTGAACGCCGACTCATCTCCCCCGGTGGTACTAACTGGTGGTATAGATGGAGATCCTGGCAGTGTTGAGTGGATGGGTTGTTGGGGTTGAGATTGCCGCACTTCTGGGTCTACATGGTCCTTCAGCTCAAAGTCAGGAAATACGGAGCGTACCATCTGCTCGATTGATGCAATTGTAGTCGGCAGTTGGCCCGCATTGGCCCCAGCCTTGTTGATCATGGACCGAAGGCACCTCAAGCCAGAGTGAATCCAAGGGAGGTTCCGGTGAGCCGTCTTTTTCTCCTGCAGCATGTCAAAGGCCAAGGCGTAGCATGCACCTTCGATGAAGAAGCCGTGATATTTAATATCCTGGTATCGATTAGATGTGGAGTGGATGTTGGGGTATTCCAGTGCTTACATGGCAGAGCATGTTGGTGGCACAGGAGCCTGTAAGAAATCCGATGGAGTTTCTTGCTGCTTCCAGGCAGTTTTCGCAGGCGCTATCAAGCCAAGGCGGAGGCGTGTGAAGGCTCTCGGGAGAAGCGTTGTCAGAAGCCAGGTTTTCTTGGTTCAACTTTGCTCGTAAGATCAAGAATGGGCGGAATGTTAGTAGAAGAGTGTGGTGGTACACTAACACTTAGTTAACCCGTGGATGAGTGAAAAGGCTGAGTCATTAGAGTCACTCACTAGTAGAAACCATGGCTTGGCAAACTCCGAGCTCTCCAGTACTTGGATCCCCTACCAACCCAAACTTCATGTCTTTAAGCTGCTGTTCCGCGAACCGATGAAGCTCTCGGCGAATCTCGATGGCCGCGTTCCAGACTGGCAAGAGAGAATCATGCCGTGGACTGTATATGCGCTTGACACACGTGTCCATGATCCTAGAGAGGGTAACCAGCGAGACCAAAAGCTTTTGGTCTTTTGGGACTGGTATACTTGAGCTTGGGTCTGGGATGGAGCTTGGGCGGCCTACAACGAAGCATTGCCACCTATTCGAGGGTTAATGATCTTATCAGTCCTCGTGTTGAATACTTCCACGTACGTCTCCCAAAAGAACAAGCTCCAGAACATAATTCTTCGCTGGTCAATGTCTTGTTGTGTTTGCCCAGGCCGCATACAGGCATCTTTGTGAAGGCCAGCAGCGACCGCCTTTCTCACTGCGGTGCCGATATGAAGGAAACTCGAGTTTGGCCGTGCCCTTTCAGATTGGAAGTGACCGTGGGGGTTTGTGAGTAAAAAGACACAGAGAGAGACGAGGTGAGACTTATCATCATTAGGTGTATTTGTACCACTTGTGTGTTAACAACTTCATCCAGCTTCGCAGCCCCTTGCTTTGCTTTCTGGAAAAGAAACTCGGCGATCGCCTCTTCTCCCGTCATTGATGCCCCAAGTCCTACGGCAAGCATGATGATGATGGTGTCTGGCGAGTCAAAATCAAAGATGCCGGGTGGTTTGAAAAGTGCGTCTAAGCGGCGACGATAGCTCTCTTTGCTCATCACAGGAAGACCATGCCAGTAAGTCAACAGGTATCTGTCGAGTAACCGCCTCGCTGTTTCTGGGTCAAGCAGCATGGCCGAGTAATCATCGGCTACAGAAGTTGGTTGCTGGTTGTCGGCTAGTTCGCCAAAGAAGAGCTTTCGATGGCTGAAGACGTCTAGGCTCGGTCCAACCTCCTCAACCCCTTCGCGAGACGGCCCAACGGGGCGGGTTCCCTCAATCTGGTGATAGATAGAATTTAAAAGGGCAAAATTTGACGAGGGGCCGTAGTACAGCTGCAGCACACAGGATGGCGATGCCCGATGAGTCGCGGCGACACTGTTGATGTTTATACTGCGTTCGCCGCCAAAAGCCGAAGGGGTCGGCGCTGCAGATACAGGTTCGTCTGGTTTAGGAGTCGGGGGCACGGTTGAGGCCTCGTCAGATGGCTCAAGAGACGATGCTGCCTCGATAGCCTCATGCGACATTATAGACTCATACGCGGCAGTTCGCGGCTTGGCCTTGCGCGCACGATTGCGAGCCTTCTCGCGGTACAGGCAACTCAGGCCTCTCAGCCTGCAATTCTGGCAAGGCGTTTCGCCATTGCACTTGATCTTCTTGGCGCGACATTCCTGGCAGGCTTTTGAGATTCTCCATTTTGTCGCGTTCATGGTTGTTCGATGTTGAGGTTTACGAGCTTGATTGCTTGGCATCAAGTGATGATGAGCGCGCTCGGACACTTGGATTTGTTAAGTACATAAAATGCTGTTAGTGCATAAAACGTCTCCATCGTCATTCACGCGTCTTTCGCCTTGTCACGGCCATGGCTCCATATTCGAAAAAATCAGGCCATTTGGTTGCCTCAAGTAACGCAAGACTTAGAGTGGTGAATCTGAGAAGTCGGCAAAACCACCAAGCTCAAAGGGTTGTCTCGAGGAGTCGGGGAGTGCCTCTCAATCAAGCTAATGACTATTGACACTTCCGACGGCCTAATTTGCACATGAATTTCCCGCCTGCAAGAAAAGGTATTATTAAGGTTGCAGCTTTGTGCGATGGGGAAAGCTATGAGTACTGGAAATAGCCAAGTCGAGTTGTGATTGAGGAAACATAGTCTTCAATTGAACCTAATATACTTGCTTAGGAATGGATGCATCAGCATCACCGGAAAAGTCGAGGACTCAAGAACCTGGAGAGAAATTCAAGACGACCGAAGGGTCACAGCTGAGGTTACATACTGACCTATCAGCCTTGGAATATTTTGGACACAAGTTGAAAATCTTTGGAGCCTTTGGCTGGCAAAAATGCTATATAGAGTGGGAGGGTATGGGGATCATCACGCAGACTTATGTGGGAAGAATGTAAGTAGCTCACTTGTAAGACTGCGAACCCTGAGCAGCAGGAATAGATTGCTTTGATAGATACCGACCAGCTCTGTTGGTAGATGATCTCGATCATGTCTCACTATTTCCAGTTCTTCCTGATCACGTCTGCAATTACTCCATGATCTTGATCCTGCTTGAGGCCGCTCACCACAACAACGGCAACAATGCCCTCGACGCCCTTGACGCGGATAGGAATCGCTCCGCCGTGGATAGCATACGAGCTCTTTTGTGAGTCCCCAATGGCAAACTTGGCGGCAAAGGCTTCCTCGTCGCCCCCGAACTTGCAGTGCATGAACCACGTGCTGAAGCCAAATCTGAGAACCGTGTTTCTCTTGCGGCGAACCCAGGCCTCATTGTCGGGACTTGTGCCGGGTCCAGTGACAGTCTGATAGATGACCTGGGAGCTGTTGGCGAGAGAGATAGAGATGACAGTCGGCGACTTGGCAGCAAAGGGGAGAAGTCGGGCGTAGAGCAAGTTGCCCAGCTCAAAGGCATCCTCGGTCGTGAATGAAGCCAGCGTGAAGGAATCGCCATCTTCTTTGAGCTCATCCGGCTACAGAGGATCGTCAATGGTGCTTCTCAATCACAAGGTCATTGTACAACTCACATCTGAGGACGGGCTGGGAATATCGACTGGATCTCCTGGGTTTCGGATGGCTTCTTGGACCTTTTCCAAGGCCGCACCAGCTGGTGATTCGCGGGTCCACAACTTGGGTGCCATATTTGATTGATTGATAGCGGGGATCTTGACGGATGAGGGTTTGTGAGGAAGATAAAGAAGTGCGGTCAGCAACTTTAATAAGAATTGTTACCACGTCATTCGGGTGGACCTGCTGTTATGGGGTTGGCCCGCGAGAAGCGCCGAGCGAGTTTGGGTCGATCATTAGGTCAGTAGGAGACAAACAAGTCTGACGAATTGTATCTGATTTTTCAAACAAACATGTCTTACAAGGTTCTCAAACTAAGCAGTTAGCAATAGACGCTGGCGAGGAAGCCTCTTGAGGCAATACAGGCAGCAGGCCGTGGGGGCATCCCCGCTTCAGGGAGCCCAGCTTCAGGATCCCAGTAAAAGCCAGTGCCAACTGCTAAGACACGCGATCCCTAATGCAGCACTACATCCAGCAGCGGGTAATAGCATCGTCCATCTATAATTGCATTACCAATATCTATTCTTTTAGTGTATGTCAGGACTTAACAGTGCTAATACAAGAATTGCTGTTAGCAAAGTTGTATTAAGGTTATTGAGTTGTTATCTTCTGTCTCTAACATTGTTACTGGTAGTCATTTCTTTCCTGTTGTGATAAACGCAATAGCTCATTCTAAACGGCATATTCAACTATTTGTACGTTCTAGCTGGACCGATTATAGCGATCATATAATAGTACAGAGCTCAGAGTATCCCAGTTATCTTGACAGAGTGTTTGCCCTCGTGTGTATTTTCGACCAGTCCATGATATCTCGTAAAATACTCACAAGAAGTACAGCCTATTCCCAGCTCCTTGTCCTGGATCAATGCGCCCTGTGACCTCTATTGACACGACTCTCTGCTAGTGTTCCCTCGTTTTTCTGTCAAATACGTGACTCTATGCTCGGTAACCTTTTACAATTGTCCTAACTTGTAAGCCACACCCCAAAGTCAAGCCAAAGGCGTTCTGCGCTAAAACCGTATTCAGTCTTGTTAGATGATTGGACAAAGTTAGTTGACGAAGTGGCACCTCAAATCATGACACATTGAGACTGGCTTTTGCGGCTGTCGGTGACCGACATCCATATATACCGGTGTAAACCTGCGGTTTTTCTAACGAGAGCCGTGATTCAACTGGATCAACAACTCCCTCACTCAACAACACCCCTCAAAGCAACCATGTCTCTATCAAAGCGCGCGCATGACGCGGAAGAGTCCTGCAAGGGCATGGTAATATGGGAGGTCATCCCTAATCTCTGGGACGAAAAGACAAACCCCGACGGCATCGTCAGTCTTGGCGTTGCGGAGAACACTCTGATGCACAGTGTCCTCTCCAAGCATATCCATGACAACCTCGCCCTGTCTAACCCGGCGTTTACGTATGGAGACGGTACCACGGGGACCAAGAAGATGAAGAAGACGCTGTCTCGGTTCCTCAATACACAGCTCAAACCTGTCCAGCCTATTGAGCCGGCACATGTAACCATGACCAACGGCTGCAGTGCTGCCATTGAGCATCTCTCTTGGGCGATCGCGAACCCTGGTGATGCCATTCTCCTTGGACAACCCTACTACGGCACCTTTGTTCCCGACTTGACGTTTCGATTCGGAGCCAAGCTTCTCTCGGTTCCTTTTCACGAGGTCGATCCTCTTGGAGATGATGCAGTCGCAAAGTACGAAACAGTCATTGTTGATGCTCAATCGGAGGGACTCAAGGTTGCGGGTCTAGTCATCAGCCATCCTCACAACCCCCTGGGGCGCTGCTATCCTCGAAGTGTCCTCATTGGCCTGATGAAGCTATGCCAAAAGTACCAGGTACACCTCATCAGCGATGAGATATACGCTCTATCTGTTTGGTCCAACACCATCGACACGCATCCTCCTTCTATTCCCTTTGAATCGGCACTCAGTATCGACACTACTGATATTATTGATCCTGCTTTGGTACACGTTTTATGGGGAATGTCCAAAGATTTCGGTGCCAACGGCATCCGAGTCGGGGCCATTATTTCGCAATCCAACCCAAGTCTACACGCTGCCATGGTCTCAGTTGGTCTTTATAGCTCGGTCTCGTCAATCTCTGACCACGTCACGGTCAACATCCTGGAAGACGACGCATTTGTCGAATCATACATGGCTGAGAACCAGAAAAAGCTTTCACAACAGTATGAGCGGGTAGTATCTTGGGCAAACAAAAACAACATCACCTACGCTCCCGGCGTCAATGCCGCTTTCTTTCTTTGGGTAGATCTCGGAAAGGCGTACCGGACACGTCATACCGTGGCAGAAGGCGAGGATGTCGAAGATTTGGTCATGAAGAAGTTGATGGAAAACAAGATCTTTCTGGCGTCGGGTGAAGCTTTTGGCTCGGAGAAGCCTGGCTGGTTTAGAATTGTCTTTTCGCATGACAATGACTATCTCGATTTGGGACTACGGCGAGTCATGGAGGCACTTGAATAGAGACAGGGATAGACAAAAGAACCTCACTTTCCTTCCTCCTGGATAGAACAAGGATACAAATTCAAGCATTACTTTCAATTAAACACATTACTGGTTTCTAAAGCAAGGGCATGTCAGGGGCAATCTTCTGAACACCTCTCTCTCGTTGCCTGCGGTTGTATCACAACAAGGAATGTTCAGTGTCTTTCCGGAACATATCCCAGAGTAATCAACGATGTCTTTAGTCTACTCATAGAAACCACTCATGTCAGTTCTCTGAGCCGATTTTTGCCAATATTACTAATTGACGCTACAGCCATGGCAAACATGAATTCCGTGGTTTCAGAGTCCTAGAGCTCTCCCGTCCACGCGCTTTCCGTGATTATTGGACTCATCTTGCACCTTCTTATCAAGAGAATTATATGTGGGGTTTAGTCACGTATGTTTACCTATATGTAGTGAGGGTCTGAGAGTAAGTGGCTCCCTACATCAAAGATAAAAGTCGTAAGCTGACCCAAAAAGGAAGTTTTCCTCCAACTCCTATTTTGATGGACTATACATAGACGTCTATTTCTATAATATACACAAAAGAATATTGGCAGCTTATTTGCCATCCATGAGGTAGACATCGCGCTCGAGGGCACGGGTGTTGAGCTGAGTACACGTTAGCTTCCTTCTGGCACCTTCATAGATCAAGTAATTACGCAGTACTTACCATCTTGGAGGGAATGTTCTGGAGATCAGTAATGCCAATCTGGGCAGCATCGGCGAGGATCTCAGTCTTCAAGATCTGGATCAGCTTCTTGGGGCCCTCGACACCGTAAATGTTGGAGTACATGAAGCTACAAACAATGTCAGTACTCAACTCAACTCTTCATAGTTGCGCAACACTCACGGACGACCCAGGCCGACAGCCTTGACACCGAGGGCCAAAAGTTTGATGACATCGCTACCGTATCGGATACCGCTGTCAGCAATAACCTCGGTCTTCTCAAAGACCTCGGGAGCGTTGCGGCGGATCTCGTAAGCGACCTCGAGGGGCGAGGGAGAGTAGTCGACCTGGCGGCCACCGTGGTTGGAGAGCCAGATACCGTCGGCACCCTTCTCGACAGCCTTGAGAGCATCCTCGGTGGTGGTGATACCCTTGAGGATGATGGGGAGCTTGGTGTGAGCCTTGATCTTATCGAAGAGGTCCCACTAGGAAAGTTAGATACTAGAAAGGTCAGGAAGCAGCAGCGAGGAATGACATACGCTCAGAACAGAGGTAACACCGTTGCTGTTTCATGTTAGTATCGAACTATATAGTGTGAATAAAGATAACATACGCATTGGTGGTGTCGTAGCGGGCAGCACGGTGACGAGTAGAGGTAGCAGGGGCATCGATGGTCCAGACGATAGCCTTGGCGCCCTGAGCCTCAGCACGGTCGATGGCGTCCCAGGTGACGGAGATGTTGGCGTTGGAGTAAATCTTGGCTAGTCAGCACAGAGTCATAATGGCCTACTCGCTGCCGTCAATCTTACCTGCTGGAAGATGGCCTGGGGACCGTTGAGAGTCTTGGTGTGCTTTTTCTTGGCAGCACCAATCTCCTCAATGGTCTTGGAAGCATATAGCGCAGCCTAGTAAAGGGATTAGATGCTTCTGTCTCCAGACTCTAGTAGTTGGATTTTACTTACAACGTAGAGGATGTCCTCCTCAGCAGCAGCATCAACAAAGTTGAGCTCAGCACGGTCAGCATCACCATAGGCAGCACGGGCAGCAGGCGAGATGAAGATGGGAGCGCTGAAGTTGTAGCCAAGAATGCTAACACCAAGGGTCTCGTTGAGACCAGTGACACTGGCAAGCTGGTGAGGTCGAAGCCTGGCCTTCTCCCAGACGTTGAGGTTGTTTCGGTAGGCTGGATGAGCAACAGTCAATAATCAACTCGCCGTAAGCGTCCATGTAATAGATGCTCACCCCATTCGCCAGCAGCCGCAGTACGGTAGAAGGCGTACTGCTGGCCGGTCATGACCTGACGAGCAGCAAATTCAAAGTCAGGGACACCTCGAATGTCCTTGAGAAGAGGTCGGCTTCCTTGGGTCCAGTTGGAGCCGGCGAGGAAAGTCTCGAGGCCAGTATCGGGCTCGTTGATGAAAGGCTCGTACGCAGCAGCAGCCGCGACGAGCGACGAGATGAGGGTAAAGGCACGCATGATGTTTGTGTTTAGCAACCTTCCAGAGGTTATTCGGTTAAAGAAAGAAAAATGAATGACAGACTTAGCACCCAGGCTAGAAGAAGATGAAGAAGATAAAAAGAATGACAATGGTAGGTTTTTGACAAAGAGGGCTAACGAGTCAGTCCAAAGCCATTCGGAGCAAGAGGGAAACCGTCTTCATTAATACCGAGAAACTGGGCTCCAACGCCTGCCCGCCTCGTCACGAGCCAAGGCCTTGTCCTTGGAATGGCAGTGGAGCTTCAGGGCCTGATGTTGATGAAGAGCGGGTACATGAGGGTCTGTCTACCCCCTTCCTGGGTCTAGTTCCGGACGGTTTGAAACTCAGTCTGGCTGGGCGTCTCGATCTGATTGATAAGATGGACCCGTGTCCATGGCATCGTAACAAGTTGGGATGGAAAAAGACGCGATTGGACCATGTCCCGAGAAAAAACACTCAGTCGGTTGGTTCGCCGAGAATGCCGGCAGTTGAACGGTTGACTCGTGTACCACGCCAAATCTTGCGTAGTATCATTAATTACGACGTGGTAGATACTTGGCAGTCGCTTCAACTCGGAAACAAGGCCAGCAAAACTTTGTTTTGCATTGACCAGATCCAAGTTTCCAAGAGACCCTGGAGTTGATTTCCCGTTTCAAGGACCGCATCCTTGAAGGATTTGTTACAGTCGTCCGATTCTGACAGCCCCCTGTTTCCACTAATTGCCGTTTACGATGGAGGCTCAACATCCGTGACCTCGATGTCAAACAAAAGGATTCAGGTACGAACCCGCTATCCCACTCAGCTGCGGTCAAGCATGTGGGATGCTGATTAACCTTCAATTCCAAGCTTCAGGTCAAACCCGCTCCAAGTGGATCAAAAAAACGGTCATTATCTTCCAAAGAGGGGACTAGAAAGCTTAGAAAACCCACGATTGGGCTCGCTACTCGTAACAAAAAAAGAACCAAGAGCGTCTGAGGCAAAGATCACCGGCGCGCGCGAGATCTGTCAGAGTTGACAAATGCACCTGTACCCATAAAAGCGCAACCATATTCGCAACCGAGTTAGTTTTTCCGTCCCACAGCTTTTTGGTGGCTCAGACTTTTACGCTTCTCACCTCGAGACGTTGTCCTTGAACTACCGCGCGCGAACCCCACTGCGATAGGGTAGCCACTATACCCCAAGCAGGCGTTGAAGAGACAAGTCGTCGGAGGCTTCGGCTTGGCGACCACGTGCGTTACTCCAAAGCCAAGGCGGATGGCTTGGGTTAGCCACGGACTCTTGGACTTCTCCAAGCCAAGACTGAGGCGTCACGACGACAATCCCCTCTCTTGCCTTTCTCCAATGTGTCCTTAGCCATTGACCCCTCCCTTTGCAATCCAGCTGCGATGTGACACATTCCCAGTCCCTTATTGGTTACATTCCTACAACTCAAGCGAAGACATCGTGAAGGATTCCCATTGCATGATGATTGCTCAGTGGGACGGACGAACTTTACCCTTTAATATTCAAGCATTGACCCAGCCGCGTCGCGAGCGCATGGCTTTATCCTCGACGAGTTTCAAAGTTCACCGGAATGCCCGGAAAATGAGGGCCAAGGTGGAGATTAGCTCGTGTCTCCTATAGGGTAAAGAATGAGGCTCACGATCGCTTGGAGTTACGGGCTTGACGGTATCAAGTATATGAAGAGTGAGTGTCTCCAGTCATTGAATACGAACAAGTTAGGATGAGCCTTGTTCAAAATAAGGTAAAGGCAATCATTTCATGATTCAGCTCATGGTTCATTATGCACTGCACTCCAAACGTATACCCGTGTATTTTTGCTCTCGTGGCCAGCCTTCTTTATGTCCTTTTGCACACTATTGAAAAACATGCTCGATTTTCTTAGCTTTTATTCCATAGATAGGCCAGCTTACATGACACTGCTAGCGTCAGGGTTTGAATAGATATCCTGTAAGAAATGGAGTCAAGCACACCAGCTACGGGCCATCGACCGAGTGTGTGTCTATAGGGTGGACAGGTCGTCTTGTGAAAACGTGCCGCACAAATAGGCACGTGATTGTCAAGCTGCTTGACAAGCAGGCTAGCAAGCAACATCACAAAGCAACAAAGGCTTGCTAGGGATTGGTAAAGGAAAAGGGCAAACAAAGAGATTAGTAGGGTATAAGAAGGAGGAATTCCCCTCTAGA
>JAJODA010000460.1:0-37631 GCA_021730345.1 Fusarium cicatricum
GGTCCAGGGGAGGCGCGAGAGATTCCGCCCCGGGCTGGGCCTTTGTTGGCACGACTCGTGTGTCGTGCCCCAAATTGCAGCCTCCTCCCCCCAGTTGCTGCGCTACACCAAAAGCTGCCTCTCCATCTCCTTTTCTCTTCCTTCACTCCACCTCATCTCGCCTTCACTTTGTCTTGTCTCTTCCTCTCACCCTTTCCTCTCTTTCTTACCCTTCGCCTCTTCAATCCGCCAACTAGTCGTTCCTTCATTCACGACTTCGAACGTCCTCGTCACTAACATCGACCGCTTCAAGACCAGCCCGCGACTTCGACGACCAACGTAAACACCACGTCGTCTGATTCATCCGATTGTTCCCTGCATTTTATCTAGCAACCTCGAGGCGACAGCCGTACTACCGTCACAATGGGCTGCGGAATGAGTACAGAAGAGAAGGAGGGCAAGGCCCGGAACGAGGAGATCGAGAACCAGCTCAAGCGGGATAAGATGATGCAGCGAAACGAGATCAAGATGCTGCTCCTCGGTACGTTTTCCTTGTAACTGCCAGTATCTGGCCAACAGCATCACTTCGATGACTGTCTCCCTTTGACGAGAGTAACTTCTAACCCTGTCGCTTTAGGTGCTGGTGAATCCGGAAAGTCCACCATTCTCAAGCAGATGAAGCTCATCCATGAGGGTGGCTACTCGCGTGATGAGCGAGAATCCTTCAAGGAGATCATCTTCAGCAACACCGTCCAGTCAATGCGCGTCATCCTCGAGGCTATGGAGTCGCTCGAGCTCCCTCTCGAGGACCAGCGTATGGAGTACCATGTCCAGACCATTTTCATGCAGCCAGCTCAGATCGAGGGTGATGTCCTTCCTCCCGAGGTTGGCAGCGCAATCGAGGCGCTGTGGAAGGATCGTGGTGTGCAAGAATGTTTCAAGCGATCGCGCGAATACCAGCTCAACGACTCTGCCCGATAGTATGTGCATCCGTCGCTTCACTTGTTTTCCTCTTGCTTACCGTTTGCAGTTACTTTGACAACATTGCGCGAATTGCCGCCCCTGATTACATGCCCAACGACCAGGATGTTCTCCGATCGCGTGTCAAGACCACTGGTATCACCGAGACCACCTTCATCATCGGCGACCTAACCTACCGCATGTTCGACGTTGGTGGCCAAAGATCCGAGCGAAAGAAGTGGATCCACTGCTTCGAGAACGTTACCACCATCCTCTTCCTTGTCGCCATCTCCGAGTACGATCAGCTCCTTTTCGAAGACGAGACGGTCAACCGAATGCAGGAGGCACTCACTCTGTTCGACTCCATCTGCAACTCAAGGTGGTTCATCAAGACATCCATCATTCTGTTCCTCAACAAGATCGATCGATTCAAGGAGAAGCTGCCTGTCAGCCCCATGAAGAACTATTTCCCCGACTACGAGGGCGGCGACGACTACGCAGCGGCCTGCGACTACATCCTTAACCGTTTCGTGAGCTTGAACCAGCACGAGACCAAGCAGATCTACACTCATTTCACCTGCGCAACCGATACCACCCAGATCCGCTTCGTCATGGCGGCTGTCAATGGTAAGCTCCAAAACTCTTCAGTATCGCATATGCATCTGCTAATTCGCGCAAAGACATCATCATCCAGGAAAACCTCCGTCTCTGTGGTCTCATCTAAATGATATATTTTTTCTTGCTGTCACCAAAACACGAATACCCTCGATCTTAATAACGACACTGCTTAGATGGGCCACGGGGACATGGCTCACGATTTTTTTCACTGTACTTGTCATACCATTGGGCCGGAAGCACGGGGCGGACCGCGAGATCTGATCCGTCTACGTCGGTCTCTTATCGCCCCAATCATCATGCCAGATATAGTACTTTTGGCTGCGCCCAGGTCGACCTTGGTTCCCTTTCTTTGTAAGGATTTTGCGGGCTGATGGATGGGAGTTGCTTTGTACCACAAAACGTCTTTTTTAGGGTGAAAGATCTGAAGACCGCCGGACCACAGACGATGGGGCCGCGAAGGCCGGTTGACCACCGCCGCCGACGGATATCGGAGGGAGATGAAGCGAAGGAGTGAGCATGAGTCCGCCCGAGAGCACGAAGGACGATACAGAAAGGGGGCTCTATTTGCATCTGAACAGTATGGGCGATGGAGGAAGGTGGTTATCTACTTTGTTTAATTACGAAACTCTTTTCCTACCATGCTGTGATCCGAGTTGTTTGGTGTTTGGCATGTACTCTTTGGTTTATTATTTCGTATTTGAAATGGCCTGACCGCTCCTCCTGGATCTCTTACCTGTCATTTCGTTTTTCCTTTTGTTGATTCACGATTCACCTTTCTTTTTTACACTTTTGTCCTAGCGCGACGTCTCAGGTCTGTGAACGCTGCTGTCTCGCAGGGTGATGTGATGTGATGAGATGCGATGATACGCAGAGGGACTAAGGTAGCTAACGCGGGCTAGCCAAGACTTCTGAAGGGGGAGGTGCCTAGGCAAGAAACCATACGAGACAAGGTATTTGTCATTTAGGATGATGGGTGGATATCGTTAACGACCCGGCACAACATGGTGTTGAGGTGGTTTCTTGACATTTCGACACTGGAGATTATGGGTTACGGACGAGGTTCTAGTCTGGTAAGCTGGGGAAACATGTCACGGTCAGGTGGATACTGACGGGTATGAATTGATTAAGTACCGAGGGTTAGTCTGCATGAGCAACAAAGAGCAGTTCACAACACTTCCCTTTCGATTATGAAGTTACTTGACCAGTGACAGCTTTGAGAGTCCCATATGTCCACCTTCACCATTCATGAACAAGTCTTTGTGTGCTTGATTGACTTTTGAGATTCATATATCTATACAGCGCTATTTGGCGGTTCTTGAATTCAACATTACGTACAATGCGTGCAGACTCTCCGACATCTTACATGCTGGCACAATCTCGTGCGAGGGTCGTCCAGACAGAGCAGTAGGTCCAGATCCAAGCTAGATCTCCTTGTCGTCCAACGGAGTCGAGTCCTTGCTCACATCCAGATAAATACCAGCCTTGCTGGTAAAATCATGAACTCGTTCGATGCCCTTTGCTCGTCTGACCCTGAGATACAAAGAAAGCCTGCACAAAAAAAACCTGGTCTACCAAGCGATAATCAATGTGATGGTAGTACAGCTCCGGTGGCGTAACAAGGACTTTGCTTGAGTCAAGTCGCAATTCCGGAGAGAGGAGGTCAGAAAAAATCAGAAGGAAAATGTTGTGCTATTGCAGTTTGTTGTGAGGCTCAGCCTTGTGAGCAAGCAAAGGTTCTCGTACAAGGTTGTCATCCAGGCGGTGCTGTGTTTTCCAATGAGAGATTGGGGAAAAGATTTGGCAAAACAGGCGAGAAGCTTGTTTAGGATTGGAGATGAACTCGCAGGATCTTGATAGTCCAAATGCTTCAGTTGGAATCATCGTCAGCCAGAGAAGGCAACTTATAATTGAGGTTAGCAAGTCGAAGCAGTGATGAGATGGATTGATGTACTCACTTTTCTTGTGTTTTTTTCTCTCTCTTTTTCTTGTTAATAAACTCATTGGCACTTGCCACAAATGTGTGGGCATATCGCTTGATTGTGTAGATCATAGACTGTGGTGCCCTCAACTTTGAGGCCTTGTGCAGCGGGAATCACTGAGGTTGGCTTCCTTCCGACGGTGCATCTTCCATGCTCTCATCAGCAGACGCAGAACGAGCCTCATCTTGAGCACGTTGCTCCTCGGCCATGCCGTCGGGGGTTCGGAGATATTCGTCATACTCTGAGATGCGCATGCCCAGCTCTTCAGCAGCAGCCTCGATCCTTGCGAGGAGTCGGTCCCTGCGCGACAATTCGGTCACATCCTTCATGGCCCGCGAGACCAAGCGCCCAGTTGGTCCGGACAAGTCCTAGCTGCTGACGTCCAACTGAATAGGCATGGGGGCTTGGGGTGGGGATGGCTGCTGAACAGGTGGCGACGGCAAGGGGAAAGACGACGATGCCTGGGGCAGAGAGGATGTAGCCTGTGACAAAAAAGAAAGTGACTGAGCCATCTGCTGTGCCTGCTGAGGCATTCCAGCTGAAGGCAGGCTGTACAAAGGGGATGGGGCGTAGATTGAGTTGGGATGGTTGCTCTCTAGAGAAGCCATGTCAGACTTGTAGTTTCACAACACAGCGGGATAGACTGTTAAGTGAAGCAGAAGGGATATACTCACCATGGAAAGTGCAGCGAGAGCCGCTGGCATTGAACCAACAATTGGTGCAGCTACCGCACATCTGACCATCGTAGATGACACACTCGGTCCAAGGTCCGTGGCCCTTGTGGCAATTCTTGCACGCTCGTGCTACTGGAACTCCAACGAGGTGAGCTAGAAAGGCCTCGACGTTGCTGCGACGCTCCATGTTGAGCGTGGCATCGGGACGGCGCTGGTCAGGCTCCCTCAGTGCCACTTCATTGGCAAGCTTCTTACAAAAAGCGCTATCGATCTTGATGTCTTTGTACAATTCGTGGGCGATGACACCAGCAGTGCGGTTGGGTTGAAATCCCGAGAACGAACCCATCTGGTTCATCTGGGGCATCGGCCAAATACCACCAGTTCCAGAGCCGAACCCGTTCTGCATAGGGTATGACAGGCCATGGACGGGGGTGTCGATGACAGCGCCGTCGTTGAGCATATTAGTCGCAAGGGCCAAGTCGGCAGAGAAGGGGAGCTGAGAGTCTGGCCCCTCGCTGCTGAAGCTGCTGTACGGCTCGCCATTCTGCTGAAGGGGAGATTTAAGGCTGCTACCACCAGCAGCTTCGGAATGGAGAGGGAGCTCTTCGACGCCCTCCTCTTCAGGATCCTCCCGGGCAATGCTTGGGCGAGGAGACGCGAGACGAGTCACGGTAGAGCGCGTGCTCATCTTGCCGCGTCGAATAGTCTTGATCTTTGGCATCGTGAAAACAAGAATACCTTTGTTACCGCTGTAGCTGCGACTTGAAGTAGAGTTGAAGTTCGAGTAAGGCGGCTTAGAGAGATATCTTTCAACGAGCGACGGTATGGTGTGGCTGTAGACAAGAAAAGGTCCGAGTAACAGAGGCAACTGGGGGATAGTTGGTGGGCAGTTGTTGACAAAAGCAAAAAGAGTGGGATCAAAACAAGAACATCCGCGGGGCTTGACGAGAGAAGCGCGTGCACGGACCTCACAGTGCGCAAAGCGCGTGAACACGAAAAATCGCGTAGGTACGTACCTAGACGCGATATCATCCCGTCCGGGCATTCAACACCAAGTTCATAAACCTGCAGGGTGGATTAAGCGAGTCGCATTTCGCGGTTTCTCTATTATTCCATTGTTTTGCTGTGTGGTTATGAGGCATTGACATGTAATGCATTCGCGTATGCCACAATCCTCCCAAAGGCCAAAGCTATTCCGATTATATGGA
This sequence comes from Fusarium cicatricum, assembly GCA_021730345.1. NCBI lineage: Eukaryota > Fungi > Ascomycota > Sordariomycetes > Hypocreales > Nectriaceae > Fusarium > Fusarium cicatricum. The sequence continues at coordinate 5,419 of JAJODA010000460.1, forward strand.
GTTTATCTTGTGCTCTCACTTGGCTCACTTACACGGGCACTCTGAATATCTCGGTTCTCCACATCGCAACCTTCGTCAAGAATAAACAGTACTCAAATTGCCTTCTATTGATTGTCTAACATGCAATTTTACCGACCAGCACCCGCAGCTTACTCCCAGATGTCATCCCCTCTTCCCTTGGTAATCTCTTTCCATTGCATAGCAAACTCTCTCAACCCTCCCTCGCCTGCTAAACTGGCATCCACAACCTCTTTGGGCAGCTTGTGTGCAGAGTATTGTGGGCTGCTGAAGTTGTAGGCAGCTGGGTCGTCTTTCTCGATGATCCTAAACTCGGGTCCCAAATCAGGTCGGTACTCAACGTCTCCGTCCTCATCCTCCCCTTCAGTGACTGTGTCGTCGCCACTAACATCCGGACCCGCCTCGCTGCTTGAGGTCCCATATAGAGGCTTGGGAACATCCATCTCAAGCAGCTCTTGCCAGGAGAAGAGAAGACTGTCCGTCCGGGGTGCCCATGGGTTGATATCCATTAGTCGCACCTTGCCTAGACCGTCCTTCTCGAAGGAGTTTTCTGGTACATAAACATCAAATACAAAGCTGGTGTCCGGGAACGAAAGTCTCAACTTCTCGTGAAAGAATGTCTTGATCTTGCGCCAAAGCTGTGGCCGAATCCCCTCCAAAAACGCGTAATGGTTGAGATCCCGCTGCGTGATGCCAATCAGTGACCGATGCTTGACAAAACAGCGGAACTCTAGGGCGACATGAGGCGAGAAGAATGGTCGTAGGACAAGGACGGGGGCATAAGCCTTGGACAGGGCCGCCGAGGTGCAGTCGTCAAAGGCGTGGTCAAGATCGTGTGAGACAAACGACGATGATTTGAGGAGGAGGTAGATGTCGTTTGGAGAGGTACACTTGAGTGTGTTTTGGTGAGGTGATATCCATTTAGCATCCTTGGGTGATGACCAGTTCAGCTTGGGTGCAACAGAGCCGCCAAGTTCAGCAATCTTCTCCTTGATAAGGTTGTGTGTTTCCGGAAACCTCTGGTTCGGGGGCAATCTCTCGGGCTCATCGTCTTCCTCGTCTGATGACTCGGCATCTCGAACGGGTGCTTTTGTGGAAGTGCTTGCGGACGTGTGCCATTCCTCCTCTGCTTCATCTTGTGTCTCATCATCGTCTGCTAAAACAATGCCGTCTTCGTGAAGATACTCGACGAATGACGCAGGTAGTGGGATGATCCGCGACTTTAGGCATGAACTCCTGTACTTGGGAAACCAGGAGTCGTAGGAGCAGTTCTGAATGTGGTCTTTGGTGACTGGAGGGAAGACAAGTTCGGGGGCGTCGCCATCATCGCCAGCTTCAACGGCGGAAGTGGGCATGTGAGGCATTGTTGATGTTCCAGAAGGAAATTTTTGAAAGAATAATAAAAGCACAATGCCAAAAGCAGGTTGTGAGTTGTATCTTCAGGGCAATGTATTTCTAAGTGCTTGACTCACTTACAAATCTCGAAATGTCCTTGCCCCTCCATCATGAGGGGCGATTTTCATGAATTCCTTTATCAATTCTGCCTATCGCGCCGATTTAGTCTCACCGCCTTTCGTCATCAGGCGCAGTCGCATCTGAGGATCCTCGATTGTCTAGCACCGATGATTTGACTTCTCTCTTCTTTTGAACTTGAAGACTAAATTGTACCCTATTTAACAGCCTCGACCGATATTCTTGTTCTAAACAATGACTGACAACGTCGGTCTCTCCACGCCTCGCGGCAGTGGCACATCTGGCTATGTCCAGCGAAACCTCGCCCAAATGAGGCCCCGCGACTACGGCGCCCCGTACCCCAAGGACCTCGACAGCTTGCGACACAAGCAACGACAGCCAGACAAGGGTATCCTAGAGCACGATCGCAAACGCGAAGTCGAAGTAAAGGTCTTTGATCTCAGAGACAAGCTAGAGGAGGAAGAGTACGTCATTGCTCATACTGCTCGCCAAAGGTCTGCCATGCTAACCTTGCACAGGGTGGACGAAGAAGAGATCGACAAACAATGCGATGAACTCCGACAAAAACTACTCGCCGAGATGAATTCCGGAAGGAAGGGGTCTGGGCCTCGGAAGACCTTTAAGCAACATCAAGTACACGAGATGGCCGATGCCAAGATCAAGGAGAGCGAGCGACTACGGAAAGCCTTGAAGATCAGCTCCGATTACGAAGAAGGAAGCCATTGGAAACGACAAGAGGAGAGGCTACGCAGTGCCTTGGAGAAGGGAGGAGAAGAGGTGGAAGAAAAGGAAGCAAGAGATTAGGCCATCATCACGGCATGGTGTTACACGCGTTTTCGAATGATACACGACCTACACAGCACGACAATCTTGAACGTCCCAATCGATGCCATTCATACAACTATGTGGACGGACGACCTGTGCCTGCTGTGCCTCACCAGCGCCTTAACCTTATGGTTGCCCTCAAGTCCGCAACGAATCTCTTCTGATAGGGTGACTATCGCAAGAGAACGAGAAGCGCCAATGGGACCATGGTTCAGTGGCGACTGACATGACGCCGAAGTTTCCAGTGGAGTTTCCCTCGAATTGGAGCTGGGTTGCAAGCCGTAGATGAAGATGGCAGCTGGCAGTCGCTGGGGTTTACATGAGTTTGACTTGTCATATTTGGCGCAGCGCGTTCAGGTTCATGGATGGGATTGGGATATGGTTTCATCTGCCCTCTTAGCTGGGTTATATGGTGTAGGGTAGTTTTAATACATAGGCCATAGCAACGGTTCTGCGCGGTTTAGGCTTTCTTTGCCTTCTGAGGAAAGTAAACGAATGTTTCGGCATTTGTTTGACCTGGAGAGACACATTCGTCATATGTGGAGTCGATGAGTGTGAGATTTCTTTATGTTGTAAACCTGTTGTCACATGTCAGTATATCTTAAGCTCTGAACCCAGCATCACCAGTATAAGCCATCAAAGCAAAGTATCAATCATCGAACAGCCCGTATTATTACCTAACTGCAAGAGCAAAGAAACAAAAGAAAACACATCCGTCGACAAGTAATAAGCTACAGATTCACCTGATGTTAAGGTACTTCTTAGGGGATAGGATCGCAGGCGTACAGTAAAAAGTGCAACGTGGCTTGCCCCAAGCTTGAGCCACAAAGACCCGCCTCACATCAAGCTTGAACCTCCAACTCACACGTCATTTATACACGACCTCCAAGCGCAGTTCAAGAGATCATCCACCAACACATCATGGCGAGACTGTCGCAAGCGACTGGCACGGCGCTTAACAGAAGCGGCATCGACGTTGCTGCCGCAGAACTAGGTAATCTCCTACTGCGGCTACAGCAGACAGTGCTACATACAGATGGCGAGCGCGAACGACGGCTACGAGCAAGCGAGTTTGAGAGGGCCAGGGTGGCATCTGTAAGCGCATATCGCAACAATACTCGACATTAACTAACCGTGAACACCGTAGAACCTCGAATATGCGCGGAAATCTCTGACCAGACTGGAACACGATGCGCTGGCGATCAAAGCACCGGGTCGAAGGGCTGAAGTGCAGGCGGATCTGAATGAGAAGAGGGAGCTGTTGGAACTGTTGCTGGACCGACTGGAAGACCTGCGACAAGTACGAAGCGATACCCTTGGTAGATACTCAGCGCTGACAAAGTTGTAGGTTGCCATCGATGACGATGACGAAGACGACGCCAGCACCGACGGGGAGGACATACTCTCAGAGATAATACCGACACCGAGCGATAGCATGGTCGATTCAATATCCACAGGTCTCCCCACAGAGAGTTCAGGACAGGACGACGATGCCGACCTAGAGCCGCCAGAGGAAACAACAGAAGCCTTTCGACCATCAGCACCAGCACCACAACCTACAATACCACCCGACTCGGCTCCCGATGCTCCAACACCTCCAAGTGAACAGACTCAAGAACCCACCCAAACGACCCAGACACTCCGGCCACGAGGCATACTGGCATCTCCCGCATCTTCAGCGCATTCGACGGCGCGCGCAGCCCTCTTTGCCAACCGCAGCAAACCCTCTACCCCCCAAACCTCAACAGCCACAGCCGAAGCCCTGCTCGACCGCCAGCGCTCCGAGCAGGATGCACTCTCTGAGTCAATCCTCAAGATGGCGGGTGCCCTCAAGTCGAGCTCACAGCGTTTCTCAAGTACGCTGGATGCAGACAAGGACGTGGTGAGCCGCGCGGGCGAGGGGATGGATAAGACGGAGCGGAGTATGGAGGCAACTCGGGGAAGGATGGGTGCGTTGAAGAAGATGACAGAGGGAAAAGGCTGGTGGGGGAGGATGATTCTTCTTGCCTGGGTGTACGGGCTCATGCTCGCTTGCATCTTACTGGTATTTGTAGCTCCGAAACTAAGGTTCTGAGGAGGACTCAGGGGTAATACGATGTGGAGTGTATGGTATAGCGATGCATTTTATACACGAGAAACATGAAAGCAAAATTGGAGTAACCTCACCTATACTATTCTGTACGAGTTCAATCTGTAAATTCCATGCCAGATGATGCCGATTTAACCCCAAGAGATAGTTCACCCGACCTGCCTGCCCTCCTAACAACAAGGGCGAAACTCCTTGTCCGACCTTTCTTCAGGGGCAACAACTCTCTCTGTGACCCAGCATCTCATCAACCAGTGTCGCTATGGGTGCATTGTTGACCCTGGGCTAATTCATAAGCTTCACTCCAGCCAGAACTTGTTACGAATCACAACCACCACCACCGGCTCGCCCTAGTTGACAGACTGACTAAATGCTCAACACTCTGGGACCCGGAGTTACCGCGCCGTTGAGATACTGGTCTGTGGCGGCATGGTCCTCGGATTGCAGCTCATTGTCACTCTCCGTGCTCTGAGAAGACGGACTCGTAGCCTCTGCACGGGGAGTGAAGTCGAACATGGTCGGGAGTGGGGTAGTAGAGCTATTATCAGAAGAATCGACTTTTGTTTGTCCAGATTGAAGACCCTCTCGAGTTTCAGTGTCCTCGAGCTCACTATCGTCGTCACCGTTGCTGGCAGTGGAAAGTTTGTCTTTCTCAGGAAGCTGTCTATCGTCATGATGGAGGACTAAGCCGCTGTCGTTTTCATCGCTGTCTTCAAAAGTCAGTGGCCCATCGCCTGGATCCTCACCCGCTGGTTCTTCCTCCATGTTCGTCGCCTTAATAGGAGGCCACGGCAAGCCTCGCATTTCGGCGTTGATCTGTCGACAGTACTCGGAGCTGTGAGCGAGACGTCTTCCCACCGGATGGGGTTCCTCCTATAGAACATGAGCTAGGGTCCAAACTATCTGCAAATTTCTATACATCAAAGGGAGAGACTTACAGGTGGTAAATACTGAAAATACGAGCTTGGCATCGTCTTGGCCAGAGACACTCGATCCACCCAGGGAACCCCTGTCTTGAGCTTGAAGAATTCTATGAACAAATTGAACTCGGGACGCCACTTGCCGGCGCATGAACTAGGTCGGTGGTAGCTGGGTTTGGTATTGCCTCTGCCTTTGAGGAACCTTGCAGTGAACCAGTACAGATGGGGTGTTGCATTGGACTCCCATAGCTATATCGACTGTTAGTTCAGAAGACACGGAGAATAGGGACGGAGGAGGCTTACACAGAGCGTGTACTTTTGCCCTGCCGCGCCGGTAGCTTCGTCGTCGCGGGTCAGATCAATCTGATAGACGAAATTGGTTCGATCTCTGTAAATATGATAGAGAGCTGGGGTACGTAAGACTTGGTTCTTGAGAGTTATGATATGGGATTCATACTTGTGTTGACAAAGTTTTGGCCGTCTCGTTTCCCCTTTTCGGCACGCGCCTCTTCTCGTCTCTTTGCGTTCTGCTTCGCGAGAATGTTTCTCATCGAGAACTCATTCTCGGGTAGCCGCTTGTTCTTGACCGTCGAGTATTCGAACCAGTCAAAGTGGACAATGTGGAAACGCTTGCCACGCTTCAACGCTTCTCTGACTAAACTTGGGTGAGTAACGGATAGCATCATGTTTAATGTAAACAAAGGCAGAAACGTACCTCGAGGAACCTTCTTGTTGAACTGCTCCCTAGTGCAGAGAAGATGCGTGATGTCCTCGTCAAAGTCATCCTTGAAAATACCTTTGCGGATCTTGGTCCAGTGCTTGAGGTTTTCAATGGTAAACTGACCGGGAAGAGGACCTGCAGCGGCAAGAATACGTCCCTTGAAGATTTGAGGAGCCATTGTCTGGATTGATGTGTGCTGGAGATGATAGATTGGAATATCGAGGACGAAGAGTGATGGGGAAGCCCCAAAGGATGAAGATGATCAATGCCAATCTCAAGAAAGAAAGGGAATTGCTAGTAGTAAACTAGAGAGAAGGCTAAAAGAAAGAAAAGAAGAAAAGTAGAGGAAGAGAGAGAAATGTGCTGAGGGTTACAAGTGAAGTGTAGGCCTCGAGGTTGTTGAGAGATGATGTGGAGTTGTGCTGGTGTTGCATGCCATGAGAAAGGGAACAACAGCACCACAGATGAAAACGTGCTTTACCAGTACACAACTAGGATGGTATTGTAAGTGGCAAAAAAAGAGTAAGGCAGCTCGGCCTTGACAACAAACTTGCCTCAAGAGCTTCGACATAGGGGTTTGTCTATCCAGCCAGTACTCGCTGATCAAACACGCGTAAACATTGCTTTTATTTTCAACATCTATCGAATTTCTTTTGCTGCCTTGACGAAAGCTTCGATCTTTTCCAGACTCTGCTTTCCGCCATCTTCTACACCACTGCTCACGTCGACACCAACCACCCGCTCAGCCAACGGGCCCAAGGCCTTGACAGCCTCGGCGACATTGTCGGGGTTCAAGCCGCCAGCCAGGAAGACCCGAAGCTCAGGGTCCTCCTCCAGGACTGTCTTGACGCTGGAGACGTCCAGCAGCTTGCCGGAGCCAGAGCCCGAGTCAAGCAGGGGGATGGTGTGGTAACCCCGACGTCCAACGCCAACTTGACCGGGCTTAAAACATCGGATAACTGGCACGGGAATGAGGCTTGCCCACTCCACAGGCTCCTCGCCGTGAAGTTGTACCAGGTCAAGATCGTATTGCTTCTGCTTTTCCAGAACCTCGCTCAGGGGCTGGTTCTGGAAGATACCCACAAGTTGGGGTCGAGGACGTCGGAGTCGTGCAGTAGCAGCGGCAAAGAAGTCCTTGGCCCTGGTATCAACTGCTGCCACCTGTGTCTCGTACTTTTGGGTGCTGGGGTATGAGTGCACCGCTTCCGAAATGGAGAGTGCAGTCTCGTGGGAGATGCATCGCTTGGCGCTGGGGACAAGGCAGATGCCCACGAAGTCTGCCCCTGATTCAGCAGCTTTGGTCGCAGCCTCGGCGCTCCGTGTACCGCAAATCTTGACGTAGAGGGACGAAACAACATCCGTCTTGGCCGGAGGCTCTGATCCCGAGCATAGTTGGCTGATGAAGACGCTGGCGTCGGGGGCTCTCATGATTGCCTCCCCAACCAGAACGGCATTTACGCCATCTCTCTTATTCATCAACACGTCTTCGTGAGTATTAATACCACTGAGGGCGCAGATGATTGTGGTTTCGGGGACCATGCTGCGTAGCCGTCCTGTGGTGTTGAGATCGACCTCGAAGCTCTCCAAATTGCGGTTGTTGACACCAATGGCTTTGGCACCTAGCTTGACTGCTGTGGTCATCTCCTCGGCATTCTGGACCTCGACGAGTGGCTCCATTCCTAGTGAGAGGGAGTACTTGTACAGCCTCTCCAATAGCTCAGAGTCGAGCATCTTCACGATGAGAAGGACAGTATCGGCGCCAGCTAACCGTGCCTCAAGAATTTGGTACTCATCAAAGATGAATTCCTTTCGCAGAATTGCTGGTCGGTTAGGCATACCATCCAAGACCTGTCGGACAGCCCTCAAGTCCTCGATGCTACCCTTGAACCACTCAGGTTCGGTTAGCACCGAGATAACGCTCGCACCAGCCAACGCATATTTCTTGGCCTGCGCAGGTGCACAGATGTCAAGGGCAAAGATGCCCTTGGAAGGAGATCCGCGCTTAATCTCGGCCATCAAAGCAACATCAAAGGGAGACTGTCGCAGCCGACTAATCAAGGGGATCTGCGGAGGAGCAGCGTTGAGATCGTACGCAACCTGCAAATCCTCCATTCTCTGGGAGGGAACCTGCTTTTGGGCTTCCACAGCAGCCTTTCTGTTCGCGTAGATCCGCTGTAGGATGTTGTTCTTCTTGGGCTCAGGGGCAGCCGAGTCGGCATCTTTGACCAATCCCGACTTCTGGAATTGCGTGTTTTCCTCCCAAGTACCTCCCTGCATGTGAAGAAAGTTGGTGATCATGGCACGTCCACCTTCAGTCAAGATACTCTCGGGATGAAACTGGACACCCTCAATTGTGTACTTCTTGTGGCGCACACCTTGGATGACGCCAGGAGAGCCATCAGGCTTGGCTACCCAAGAGCTGATCTCAAGGTCTGAGGGCAAGGTGACGTGTGTGCCTGCAAGAGAATGGTATCGAGTAACTGGCACACCTTGGTCGAGGCCAGCAAAGACACCTTTGGAGTCATGGGTCAAGGGGGAAGTCTTGCCATGGAGCCACTCGCCAGCTGAGCTCACTTCCCCACCGTAGACGTTGAAGATGCATTGTCTAAATGAAAGATTAGAGAGCGATGCTCAAGAGATAGGATAAGAACATACAAGCCCATGCAGACGCCAAAAATGGGGACCTTGCCCGCAAAGTGACGGATGACATCGCGGCTCACTCCAGAGTCGCTTTCAGGGTGGCCAGGTCCAGGACTGATGATAATTTGAGTGGGCTTTTTGGCTACCAACTCCTCTACCGAGACTTTGTCGTTTCGATAGACAGTGACTGTGGCGCCTGCGAGCACAAGATACTGGTAAATGTTCCAGGTGAAAGAATCGTAGTTGTCAATGAGGATAAGGTTGGAGGCTGTTGGGATGGGAGGTGAAGGATCGGCTTGATGCGGCGAGTGATCGATGATGTCTGAGGAACCCATTTTGAAAACAGTTGAAGAGGATTCCTTTCCAGCCAGATCCTCGTGCTGCTCGGAACAAGGCTGAGAGGTGTTGTTGGCTAAAGGTGACTCACTGCGGACGTATTGAATGAATCAAAGAAGTTGTCAATGACCTTTATGAATATGACAGTCTAGAGGCTTGAGAATAGCACTGTGCTGACCAGCCGCACGAACCAACCCAGCACAGTGCACGCCTTTGTCAATTCGACCGATCAAGCTCCGATTGTCAACCGCTACCGGATTGGTCGGCTCAACTTCGGCCTCTCCCGAGCTCTCCCAAAAAGTTAGGTTGGTTGACCTTTGTCTCGCCCAGCCAGCCCCAAGCTCATCGCGACCAGGCGCGTCAACAAGCACCAACTTTCGCTTTTCATCCACAAGGTGATGCATCGCATGCCACTGACGCCTTCTTGACGCTCTCTGCAATGGCGCCGGTGGCCGATCGCATCTATTTCCCCTCCCTGGAGCATTGTCTGACCGGGGAGCGGGTGCTTCTGTAAGTCGCCAGACAGCTGTGAAGCTCTGCTTTGGCTGCACATGTCTGCACATGTCAATAAACATACCACTAACGACTGCTATAGCTCTTGGAAGCTCATCGCCACTGCGCTCTCGGATACTTCTGGTCAACGGACCACAAGCCCAGCCGTCGTTGAATTTTTGAGCGACGACTACGTTCACCGTCTCCTGGAGGATCCTGCCAGCACCTTTGCACCGCCGAGTGACGCTACCAGTAAAGACTTTGAGACCAAGACGGCACCGATCAACGTGCCTGCGAGCCCGGACGGAAGATTCGACATTGATACCATCAAAAAAGATGCCGAATGGCTTAGCAGGAATGCCAAGATCAACTTGGTTGTAGCTCTGCGCGCAGTTGTCGTCGAATATCAATCTCGCCCTGCGCGCCATCTGACAGGGCCGTTGTCTTCTCAAGATGCGAAGAACCTGCAGGAAGCTGCTGGTCTCAACAATGGCCAAGGATCCGCACTTTTGCTGGATCTGGGGTCGGCGTCTGCCTTGGACGCTGATGAGATTTGGACCGAGTTCGAGAAACCCGAGACGAGACAGCGACGGCTCTTCGATACATACCTCACCGAGCGTCGTTACTTCATGATGTCTGTCGACTATGCCAACTCCATCAAGCTATACGAAAGATTGCCTACGTTCGCCCACGTTAACCTCGAGTTGGCCAAGACATACCAATTAAAGCTACCTGCCCGGGAGGATGCCGAACCCTTGCTACCGGCTTATCTTCAGATTCTAACCAACTCCATGAACTGCATTGAGTCGGGCTTCAAGTCTGTGACGGATGAGAAATGGGTGACTGAAGACGTGGAGCTGGATTGGCTGAGGACTCTCCTGACTGAGGCTGTCCACGCTTTGTCCGTGGTATTCCAGGTCGTGGATAGCTTTGGCAACGACTTCGCACCACCGAGCGCTGTCAATCAGTGGTTCTCTTTGATGGAGGTCTATGGGTTTTTTGATGCTGTTCAACCGGTTAGTATTATCTGATGGTTTGGGATGACAATTTACTGACTCGGCACCAGATTCATGAGAGCATTGCCCCCTTGATTTTACCGCTCAAAACACTAGCGGTTGCTGTCTCCCTTATTTTGCTCAAGCCAGCTCGGTCTTTGACCTACCTTTCGGATAGAGAGGAGGACGCGGCTCAAGCTGACACCACCTACGACACATACTTGCTTTCATCCGACGTTCTTGAACAGGTTCACAAGAGTGTCATGAACGCGGCGGAATCCGACTGCGAAAGCGCTACACCTGTTATTTTTGCTTGGACATTACTCCTCCATCGCATGAATATATCATATCAGAACAGGACGGAGAAACGGGATAACTTGCTGCAGCAGAATGCGCGAGAAACCTTTGAGGCTGGCGGCGTGATACGCCCAGTCGCGAGACGCAACTCGGCAGGCAGCATCTTTTCTATTGAATCATCAAAGTTCGATGGTTTTCTGGAAAACGCGACGTCCTCAAAGGATCTCGTTGTGGTTGAGCAGCTGGCGTCTGCAGTCACAGCTCAGGGCCGTGTTTTCGATATCATCTCAACCATGGCTTCAGGCTTGGGTCCGTCTGACGAGGGAAGCATGACCCCCTTGCTTAGTTCCCGCATCCGGAACGTCTTTCTAGAGCTTCTCAAGGTTTCATATCCCATCGTTGGCTACCAATCTGAACCAGTGAGCTCATTACTGTCCGTCCTGAGTGCGGGTCGCAGCTATTGGGACCTATCAAACCAGGAAAACCTCATGGAAAACCAGGATATACTTGCAGCCATGCTCAACGACGATCTCGCACTGGAATTCTTCTTTCAGCAAGCTCTCGACAGATACCCTTACGAATTTCTCCCCTTTATTACCCTCTGCCGAACACTAGCCAGCGCCACTAGCATCCATGATGGCGAGCGGTCTCAGATGATTCTGAACCTCCTCCGCGTTACCCCCACATTAACATTCTCACTCCCTGAAACATTCCAAGAATATGAGCTCGTACAAGAGGACGAGAACACCAATACTTTCTGCCTACTTCAAGACATCCCAATTATTTCCTTATCGTCATCATGGCGAGGAAGACGCATTGAGGATGATGCATACCGGATACCTGCGGGGACTTATGGACGATTTGTCACAGATACGGGTCGAGTCGTGTCCATGGATTATCCACATTCAACAATTTCACTTTTAGGACGACGTCTTGAGATCAACTTGATGAAGGAAGGCTATCAGTCCGGACTGGGAATGCTACAACCGGACGAGACAGCCGAAGTCATCGCTCTGTTTGCAACCCTCATCCGCATGGATTACTTGAGCGCCACAAGGCAGGGCTCTGTCGGAACGCTGGTGCTTTCCGATAATGATATCCTGCTAGAAGCGAAGAAGCACATCGATGCGGGAAGCGGAAGGGATCTCTTAACGGTAGTGTGCGAAACGATGGACTACTACATGCAGGTCGATCTTGCGGCGAGCGAGGACGTGGTTGTAGCCATCCTCAACTCGTGTGTCCAGTTTTTGGATGCCATCCTGCCGATCTATCCAAGCCGAGTGTGGTCTTACCTTTCACGATGCGAGCTATTGAGTTCGGAAGCCAGGGCTGGAAAACTCACCAAGATCATCGGGAGCCTCGATCTCGTGCAGGAACGGTTCGACTTTTTGTCCTCAAGTCTCCGTCTCTTCTCTAATCTGATCGATACCGCGATGACATCTGCCGTGCAACGCCGCGCCGGTATTCATACTACTGGCAGAAACAAGTCGGACCTAAATCCCTGGCTTGGTACTGCTGATAAAGTGCTGTCAAAGGTCAGCTATTCGATCGCCCAGGCAGGAGTGGACATATTCGAGAACACATCCACTTGGCGATTCGCATCTGATACTTGCCGCTCTTCGATCCTTCGAGATGTCGTACCAGTTCTGCACAAGGTGATCCTGTACAGCTACAGTATTGGTGACTCTTCAAGCTCCGAGAACCTGACTTCTTGTCTCCGACCTGCTGCCGGCTATGTCATCGACTGCTTCACATCTCCCTCCACGGGGTCTCTGAGGTTCCAACCACTCCTCTCGTCTCTCATCATGGCCTTTACATCTACCGACGGCACGCTCTACCCAAGACGTGTAAACATGGTTCAGACTCAGCTGAGCTCTGTTCTGGAATTCTCAGCCACTCTTTTGCGAGTTGCCAATTATCTAGAGCAGTCCTCTACCATGATCGAGACCTATCTTTTCAAGAGCTCTACTTTACTTGCACGTCTATGCGCAGCGTCCGATCATTTCCGGAGACCGACCATGTGGCTGCTGGAGTCTCTGGTGGTGAATGCCGGCAAATCCTCGAGCGAACCTCCGTCGTTGCTCGGATACCTGGGACCACAGATTTCCAAGTCCTTTTTGCAGCTTCTGTCAACTTTGGGCAAGCCATTCGAGCTCTCGCGAGAGGTAAAGGCAACGTGGAAGTTCTTCTCTGCGATACTGAGGAACCGACAGCAGTGGATGTCGAATTGCCTCCTTACAGGACAAACGCCAAGGGAGGCGATGAAGAAAGACAAGAAAAAGACCGAGATCTCTACCGACTCAGTCTTTGCAACAGCTCTTGCTAAGCTTGGAAAAATGAAGGACCTTGAGATCAGCGAGGCTATCGTTATCCTAGACTTTGTCGCTTCTGCCCAGAACTTCTGGCCATGGACCGTTTTTACACTTCAGAAAGACACGACTTACCTAGATGGTCTTAGAGCATATGTTCGAGACTTGAAATCGTCCAGTGTCACTGTCAAGACTGACGCTGTTCGTGCTAGCTTTGAGGCACGATTGGCTGCTTACGTCGCCGAGACCTTTGCCATGCAGCTCTACCATTCACGCCATCTAGGCAATTCCGGTGCTCTAGCAAAGAGCCTCGTTGGCGACCTTGACTACTACTTGCGTGATGGTGTCGAGGTCGGTGGCTACAACAAGTCTTTGCATAATAACTTTGCCAAGAACTTCTCCAACAAGTATTCTGGTTGCCCTGTGGACAACTTCAAGCGAACTGCGCTTGAGCCGCGAGAGATAGGGAAGAGCTACTTCTATGATCTGGGACGTGCCGATGAGATGCTCAGGTTCGATCCGGGGTGGAAGGGGCGGAAAGATGATGGCTTCAAGTCCGAGATGGAGCGCGCAAACACCAATTTGTCCCTGGTCGACGCTCAGCTCGTTAGTCCAAACTCTCCTAGATCCTTCTTGACCATACTAACTCGAACTCAGGCGCTTTTCCATGCCTGGGAGTTTCTTCTTGTGGAACTCAGCACGTGTCTGCCCGGCAATGACACCACCGCGAAACAGATGCTACAGGTTGCCCAGCAGTGCCTGAACGCAAACCAAGGCATTCCCGGCCCTGAAAGCATCTTCCTCAAGCTTGTTGAGTCTAGGGCTAACCTCGCGCTGGTACTCATTCAACGTCTTGTCCGATCCTCCATACCAGTCAAGGACATCAACCAGCTCCTGTCGACTCTTGTCGGCACGATGAACAGTGTTGAGGAACCATTTGGTCCAGAGTCAATCTCATACTACCGAACCCTGCTGCGGGCACTCTTTGTCACCCTCCGCGCCTATCACACCAGCGGAGCCAAGGCGACCGAGTCTTCTGATGGGTTCGAAGGAACCACGGTGACAGTAACGCAAACCGTTCTGAATGTCCTTGATCGGGTTGTGGGAAGAGGCTTCCGCGCCCTTGTCAGTCTGATACACGACAATCAAACTACCGTGTCGCCCGAGGATCTTACCCTGCTGACAGCCATCCTTCAAGCCTGCTTGAGTTTGCCAAACATGGACCAGTCACAAACCCAGATTCTCAACATCATGGCCGAACACCAAGCCCTACATGCTGCCACCTCGCTTTATTCGTGGGCAGACAGGCTGGCGGACCAAGGCGACCCCATCTACGGCGAGCTGAGCATACTCTTCCTTCTTGAGCTTTCAACACTGCCATTGGTTGCTGAGCAGATGGCTTGCGACGGAATCCTGAGCAATATCCTGTCAGCTAACTTGACCAAGTTCATGCTCAAGTCCAACATCTCTCCGTACTCAGACAACCCTGTTGTGCAACGATGCTATGGCATTTGGGCCAAGGCATTGCTACCTCTGATGCTGAACTTCCTCACGGCTCTCGGCGCTACGGTCGCCCCTGAGGTTACGTATGTGCTGAACCAGTTCCCACATCTTCTTGAGTCGAGCGTGGACCGTTTTGAGGCGCCCGGCGCAAGTCGCACCCAGTCGCGAGCGTCGCCGCACTATCTCACGTTGGTGGCGATCTCCGAAGTCCACTCATTGGCACTTCTCACACGAGTGCTCGCCGCTCTTCGGGTGAACAACAACCGGGACATTCCACAAGTTGAGTGGGATTCGGCGACCCTATCCGAGAACGTTGACTTCTGGCTCAGCACGAAGAAGCTGCTAAAGGAACGACTGATGCCCTTGGGCCAACGTGAGGTTGATTGGCGTGGCATGAAGCCCCTCGGTGGCGCGTACGACAGTCTCTTGGAGGAGAAGGCGGTGGCTCAGCTTGATGCTATTCGCGACGTGCTGAGCGAAACGACTGAGAATTGATGACGGGGGAAGACACTTGAAGAATGATAGGATAGGGATGGATCAGGAGATGTAAACTACTAGTACCATAGGTCAAGGGCGTTGGAAACGGGCCGTATGCATTGCGACGAGAGAACATTGTTTGTCTAGCCTAGGTATGAAAGACGAGAAAAAGCGATTTGATAGAGGATTACTGGATTTTCAAATGATGTCATCTCTTGATCCTGGCCTCGATGATTTAATGTGATTGTGATGTACGATAGCACTATTACAATAGAGGTGAGACGGGGTTATGCATTCCCATGGGCAAAGAGCCCAGACCCGATCGCCTCCCTTTCTATAACCCATGATGATATACAAGTACAGCTTTGGTGCTACAAGAACTTGCAATGCGTTGGCTCATCACTCTCGATGGCAACGCCCTCCCTCTGGTATCAAGGGAAAACCTGCCCTTGTCCAAGACATCTGACGCCGCAGCTAGGGATTCGCGTCTTTTCCCCCAACCTCTCACCTGATAGTCGTACACACCCTCTGGCCCCCATTGCCCGCGGGCTATCGAGTAGGGCGCTCTATTTGTTCATCTGGGCCGAGAGCTGAGCATTGTGCTCCTGGAAGCGGTCGCTGACGCGCTGCTGCGATGCCATCCACTTCTGGACGCAGCGGTTGATGCAGCCGCTTTCCCGGGTGGAGATGGCCTTTGAGGTGAAGTCGTCCACGCAAGAGATGAAGCAGTGCTCAACAAGACCGCCGAAAGCCTATCGAAAGCACAATGTCAGCATTTCCACCGCACAAGTGAGACATGGGGGACGTACACCCATAAACTCCTTGACCTGGCGCTTCTGCATGCGCTGCTCCAGAGTGCGCTGCTCGGCGGTGGTTAACCTGTGGGCACGGCCTAGTTAGCTTTGTACTGGGCGGTTTTAGCGAGAATTGAGGACGCACATATCCATTATGGCGGTTGAGGGGGGTGGAACGTGGTTGATGGGTCGGGTTAATGAGGTTGTCGTGGTCAATTGATGGCGTTGATGGTTACGGGCGTCGATGAAATTTTGGTACGCAGTGCAGCTGAGCGATAAGCAAAAAAGCTCGGATCCTCGGCGAGGTGGGCTGGCTTATCGGCGGGATCGCATTATCGTTTTACCCCGGATTAGACCGCCTCAGCGCGAAGAGCAGAGGAAATCATTAAAACTACATTATTGAAGCGCTGAATTCAAATGTCAAGATTCGTATTCTTAGACCAGTATTGATAACAAATCATGTATGTTTTTCTTGCGCACTCTAGGCTACAGCGGTTGAGGTAGTAGAAGGCATGGGACACTGCAATCAAGTCATATACAAATTCAGGTACAGAAGTGATGAGGTTTGAGCGTTTGCTGAGCTTTGATACTGGAGGCGAATGGCTAAAATTAGAAGATTGAACCCAGCTGGATGTATCTCGTCATCAACGTATACTACTTCGATACCTATGCCAAGTACACTTCCTTGACTGGGGGTTGTAAGGTCGTCTGCCCCCCAGGTACCATGAGTTTTGATAGTCTGGATGTTCCTTGCCTGCACCAGATAAGGAATTCAACTACACATACCTTAGGTAAGTTAAGATAGGAAAGTCGAAAGCCAAACTCAAACATTAGTAATTCAAGTCCTGGTTTGTCTTTGCAACTTGGCAACTCAAAATATGAATAATCTTTGTCATCTCGTATTGACCTGGTTGCTATTTGTAGGTGCCTATGCAGCTACATACGGCCGAACCAGTTGATCAGGAATAGATTGATGAGCATGGCTGGTTACTCTTTTCGTGTCTTTGATTTACATATGTAGGAGTAGAGGCAAAAAACGTGAAACAATGATCTGCAGGGTACCCGGTCTCATGATTGCAGTCGCGGTCTCAGACTGGCTAGTCGAGGCTTGAACTCGTGTTTGATGGACAACTGGTGAGGTCGACGACTTCAAGGTCGAGATGGAGCGGGGACTGGCATTGGTAGATGGCACGTTAAGAGGGGGAGGACTGACGTGTGATACTGCATCGCGCGGCCGTTCTGAGAGGCGGGGATGTCCAAATTTGGAAACCTGTAGGGGAGGTCCCTTGGACGTCAGATCCATGATGAGTGAGGAGAGGTGGTGATTACATAGCTTGGCTGAGGATCGTCATGGCATTAAGCTCGCTGTGTTATTAGTGCCTCTGCTTGTTCTACCCCCCCAGCTGGACGTGACGCTCGAATATGGCCTTCATATCTTTGAGTAATATGTAATCTCACTTGGAGTCTGCTTTATCCATATACACAACCTGTATGACGTTGCACAAAGTGCCGTCCCGACTGGGATAACCTAGAATGCTGGACCCTCGTGGGTCAAGGATGCGGATGGAGTCGAAATGAAATGGCGTCAATGTGAGCTGCGAGGAGGAGGGGCCTGCAAATCGAGGGCCTACTACGTAGTAGGCAAGGGACATGGCTAAAATTAACAGTCTCCAAGTTGGGTACTTTGACCGCGCAGAGCGGCACAGGCACAGGAACAAAACCAAGTTTTGACCATTGTCCAGGATTGCATATCATGGTTCGTATAGATCAAGAGTCGGATTGTCGGAATAGCAGGGTGCAGTAGCCGTTTCAGTTGAGAGTAATGGAAGGGTTCCATCGGATGATAACGCCCAAGAGGCCTAATCTTGTAAAACCTGCCGGCGAGGATAAACTCCCGTATCAGCAAAAAAAAACGTTGATCTTCGGGTACCTTCATCACTGTGGGGGCATTTCGTAGGGCAGAGTGATTAAATGATGAGTTCCAAGGTTTGGATCTTGGCAATCTTTATGCCCATCTCATGGCCTCAGAATGGACGGGCGGCTTATTACTGCGTACTCCTTGGCAGCAGCACAAGGACATGTAGGTAACTGTAAAGATAATCTCACAACTTGAATCACAACCCCGCCCAGAGTAAAAGAGACCTTCAGCTAATTACGGTAAGGCAACCAAAGTCAATGTAAGCTCGAAGTCTCTAATGCCTAAGCTGCACCGCCTCATCAGCTCTACCGTCTTCGTCTCCCTCTCTCCCTTCCTTTCACTTCTTTTTCCTGGCACTCACACGTTCGTTCGTTCGCTCGCTTGCTTGCTTGCTTGCTTGATCGCTCACTCGCTTTCGTCCCAAAGCTGCATCATTGCCAGGTGGTACCCTCTGCCTCCGCACAAAACGACCCAACAACTAGGTACCTCGTGTCTTGCCCCTCCGCCCACCAGGCACTTACAGGCGCTTTTCCCACTCGCTTTGCTGGCCTGAGAGCCAGTCCATCTCAGCTACATCATCCCCCAGCCTCTTTATCTGCCTCCCGTCGCAACCTACACTACGAAAGTACCAAGGTAGTACCCTCACCTGTCAACTGTAATTCTCACCTACCTCGACCCGTGTTCCTGCTTTTGACTCGCTCGCTCTAGGTACCTAACCACGCGTGCCACCCCCAGACTAGGTGCCTTCTACCTACAGAGCAACTGGAGCTCCCTGTCCAAATCCCCCGCGCCCATCCCCCGACCTGCTTTCGCTCGCTCACACTCTTTAATCTTACTCCCTCTCTCGCTCTCCATGCCGCGGGCTGCTTCTCGATTGCGCGACAACCATCGACTTGAACGATAATCTACGCCTTACCAGCTTGAAGCCTCTGCTCTTTTCGCCCTTCGGCCGCTGTTCTCCCCTCGTCCTCCGCGTCCTCAACTCGTGTTAAGCCGCCTGTGCCCCAGCCAAGGTAGCCCAGCAGCCTTGACGCCCTAACGCCTTGACGCCCTACCGCTCTGACGCCCTTGACGCTGCCAATCATCGACCGATCTGCCTCTTCCTAGACTCTGGCGCGCACAGAGTCGCCCTCGACTCCCTCACTTGAGCTCCAGCTCTCGACTTTGGTTTCTGGCTCCTGACTTCTGGCCTCGCATCAAATCGTGCTGTCGCCATCGTTTTTAACGCTCTCGAAAAATATCCCCCCGCCGCGCGCCTCTCGACCCGGCTCTCTAGCCCGACGCCGCCGACCGGTCACCGCCCACTGCTCCTCTCGTCGCCGCGTCCTCGATCGAGATCGAGGCTGAGGCCTGTCATCGTGACTTTGGCAACTGGGCCGGCCCAGCTGTAGCGTCGTCACCTTGTTTCTCTTCTTTGCTGTTGCCTTTTCCTCGTTCACACGCGCAGTCGTCCGTCATGACGTCCACTGCCCACAGCGCCAACCAGGCCAACCAAGCCAGCCAGGCGCAACTCCAGCTTGCCAATGCTGCATCGCCTCCGAACAAACGCGATCTCAAGTCGTGGTGGAAGGGTTTCAAGATGCCCTCGAAGCATCAAGATATCCAGGGTATGCTCTCTCCTTTCCCATCATCTCCTGCGCTGCTCGAGCAGTTCAAAGCTGGGTCACCCCAACTCGGCTTGTTCTCCTCTTGCGTTTCTTTGAATGCGATAACGCGCCGAGGCAAACGCTCGTTGCATCTAGTGATGCCTCTGGGTGCTTAACTTTCGCATTCGCATCGAGCGTTATTCAGTCCCCAGCCTTGCTGCAGACGGCACGCGCCCCTACCACCTCTGTTTCTGACTTGAGAATTCCAGAAGCCCGCCCACAAGGCATATTTGGTGTGCCTTTACGGAAAAGCATCACATATGCAAACGTCGCCATATCTCTCATCGACGAAAAGGGACAGAGCTACATCTATGGCTACGTTCCAATCGTTGTCGCAAAGTGCGGTGTATTTCTCAAAGAAAAGGGTACGCGTACCTCGTGTGTTATTCGCTCAGACATGATGCTGACATCGTTGCCTAGCCACCGGCGTCGAAGGTATCTTCCGGTTGAGTGGCTCGGAAAAGAGGATAAAGGAGCTCAAAACCGTGTTCGACTCCCCCGATAGATACGGCAAGGGTCTCGTCTGGGATGGCTACACGGTCCACGATGCTGCGAACGTCTTGCGACGATACCTCAACGACCTTCCTGAACCCGTTGTTCCTCTCGATCTGTACGAAAAGTTCCGCGACCCCCTTCGAGGTGCGACGAAACAAGCCGTGGGTGACGCCGAAGGCCCTCAGTTCATCGACAATTTCAATGAAAAGGCCGCCATCGAGAGATACCAACGTCTCATCACCGAGCTACCCCCTCTGAACAGGCAGCTGCTGCTCTACATTCTCGACTTGCTTGCAGTTTTTGCCGCCAAGGCAGACGAGAACCGAATGAACTCGCAGAACCTCGCAGCTATTTTCCAGCCCGGCATGCTGTCCCATCCAGCGCATGCCATGGCTCCTGAAGAATATCGACTCAACCAATGTGTTATCATTTTCTTGATCGAAAATCAGGATCACTTCCTCATTGGTATGCAGGGCACTGCAGCTGATGAGAAAACCAAGAAGGAGGTTGAGTCGGGGACTCCCAGCGGTCCGCTCACACCAAATCCAAAGCGCAGGTCAAGCCTAGGTCGATCTGCATCCAATGCCAGTGCTGGCGCAAACAGCGTGCGGCGTGATGGTAAGCTACGAAGGAATCGATCCGTCTCGTCAAGGAATTCCAGGAACGACGGAAGCTCAACTCCAAATAGCCCTGCTCTAGCAGCGACTCCGACAACAAGTGGACTATCAAGAAGCAACACCGTTCCGTCAAAGAAGTCGCCAGCTCTTGCTGGAGGCCGCTTCCAAAGAAACGATGGTTCCAACCCTCGTTCCCCCGCCCATCTAGAACCACTAACTCAGATGAACGCTCCCGAAAGTGTTGAGCAGTCTCCCGTATCGACTCGATCGTCTGATATCAATGCCAATAGTCTTCTCACACCTACTAGGGCGCCCGTCACGGGCCGTAGCCAGGAGAGACTGCTAGAAGTGCCCCAAGAGTCTCCCACACCATCCAAGGATCGAAATCTTCCGAGCATCTTTCAACGGTTGCCGGCAGATAACACCGAAAAGAGGCAGCCGAACAAGCTGAAGAAGAAGAGGATACCAGGAAGTTTGAACCAAAGTGCACAAAGCTCTAGTGCTTCCTTGCAATACACGCAGCAACACTCAACGTCCCCTGGATTTGAAGTGCCGAATCCAATGGACCAGCTGCAGCAGCACGAGCCAGAATCGCAAGCCCCGCAACAACACGCACAACAGCCAGCGCCTATTCAAGAAGAATGGCATCGAGAGCATCTCGAACAGCATCAGGATCGACTACAAGCGCAGCAACCTCAGGACAGCCAACTCACGCCACCAGCCTCTATGCAGAAGAGTGATGTTTCCTCTGATCATACTCCTAGGGCATCTCAAGCCTCGTCAAATCAGAGCCTTCATCCGGACAACACATTAAAGTCGAAGAAATCACCACCAACGTCCTTGCACTCGTCCTTTAACGAGGGGTCAGATCTGGATCAAATTGTCGATGAAGCCTCCATCAGCACCATGGAACAAGCGGAGAAAGAAAAGAAGAGACGCTGGCGGCTGTCAAGAAGTAGGAATGCTGACAATGGCGCATCAACACCTGCCGGAGTGACCTCGCCACGCATGGCCCTTGGATCGAATGACAATGGCGATGTCAGTAATCTATCGATTTCGAGCTCCGGTCACAGGCCCCGCAAAAGTGAGAGCTCCGACCGACCTATTGCGTTCGGTGAAGCACATGGTAGTTTCGATTATGGGAGAGAAAATGATTCCAAGGGTCCCATTGGGTGGATCAGAAGCAAGTACCGTGAGGCAAAGGAGAGTGCGGAACAAAGGAGGAATAAGTCTCCTCCTGCCGACCGTACCGCCTTGAATGCGACAAACTTCGCACCCCGTGGGAAGAGCCTGGACATCAAACGAGATGCGCCCAGGGAGACCGAGAAACCGGGTCCCCATACACCAGTCCATCAGGCTTCGCCCCCTACACCGGCCGGCGTTCCAACCACTGCTTCGACTGTCACTGCAGCTGTTGGCCCTACAGTGACCCCAGCCCCGGCCGCGGTTCCAGCTCCTCAACCGGCCACTATCGCGCTGGTGAACCAGCCTCAACAGCAGCCTCAGCAGCAGCCTCAGCAGCAACCACCGCAGCCGCAAGCTCAGCCACAGGCTCAACCACCTCAACCTCAGCCTGAACCGCAGCAGCAGCAGCAGCAGCAGCAACCAGTGCCTACGCCTGCACCACAGCCTGTGGCAGCCCCTGCATCTGAAGCGACTCCAGACCCGGTGCAGGCCCCGGCCCCGGTTTCTGCCTCAGTGCCTGAACCAACACAGCAACAGGAACCACTGCATGAGGCGCATCAGCCTCTGCCTCAGCCTGATCAGCAACAACCGCCAATTCAAGAAGAAGTCCCAATCCAGGAACCTGGGCAGTCCCTCCTGCCGCCTTCGGTGCAGCCAGAGCAGCCCTCAAAGACACAACCAGAACAACAACCACAGTTGGAATCATCAAAACAGGAGCAGAAGCCAGAGACGGCATCGAGTGGATAGGTTTCGGCCGAAAGGCCTGTGAGGCAACTGAGAGACCATTAAGTCGGTTATTTTTATTGTTTTATCAATCGGAAGTGTGAGCCGGGGTAAATGATGGAGGACAACATGTGGGTGACGGGTTCATCGACAAGAACCTGTCTAGAACCCTTTTCCCACCCTTAGAGTCGATTACTTGAGTGTAATGTAGCCTGATAGTATGGCAAGCCTTTTTCTTCGTTTCAAGCGGGTGGAGGAGTTACAATAAGGAGTAGGGATCATTACAAAAGAAAGACACGGATTATCGACCATTCACGACGAGGTTGTACATGTTGAGTCTTGGTATCGCGCATCGCATGGCCGAAATACGGCATCTCGAGATGCAATAGATGATGGTATAAAACTAGAGCTGCATCATACATGTCTCAAAGCACCTTTTTGGAGTCCTTCTCGGGAGGCGCATTGTCGTAAACGCCCGTGTCCCAGACGATCATCTTGCCCGAGCGTCGCCAGTCCTCGTTGAAGAAGCCGTTGAAGCCACTCCAGACACGACGCACCTTGGTCAAGCCAAGAGTCTGCGCCTGGCTGGTCTTGACAAAGTCGTGAAGCCAAGGCTCGATGCCCTGGAAACCAACGATGTAGCGAGGTATAGACAAGGGCTTGGCCGGGCTAAAGAGCTCGGATGTGAGGAAGGGAATGGGGTTATCGTAGAAACGATCAGCTTCATCGCGGTAGGTATCACGTTCGGCAGTATTCGGCTGAGTGTGCAGAGGCGGCTCGCAGGTTAGGGCGTAGGCACGTAGGCCAGGGTAGACCAGGTGTGAGCGCCAAGGGGTAGAGTGACAGGGCATAAGGAAGAGGGCGAAGAGCTCCTCATCCTTCTCTGGAGGCGATGAGAAGTGAGAGCCCTGTGCAAGATGGACAGAGTCTGGATGGATACGTTCGTACTCATGACGAAGGTATGTGAGGACGTCGAGGGGCGCCGGCTGGTGGAAGAAAGAGAGGTAGCCGGCGAGGAATACGTTGACAGCTAGAGCGGCAAGGAGGCGAGCTTTGTTGCGGAGTTTAGGGCGAGGATGAGGGTTCTTGGTTGTAGAAGAGGGCTGCGAGGTAAAGAACGAGGCGGCGTACGGAGCGGCGAGAATACTAAGTGCCGGCTGGAGAGGGTAGATGAAGCGGACCTCCTTGTGAGAGATGAGGGAGAGGGCACCAACGGTAGTGAAGACGGTATATGACAGGGTTCTGAGAGTGTTGGACTGGCTCATTGATGAGGCGAACGCGGCTGGGCTGTAGAGAGCAAGGAGAGCAAAGGGCAGAGCGGTGGTGCAGATGAGAGGAAGACCCTGGAGGAGGTAGTAGTGCCAGGGATTGCGGCCATAAAAGACGGCGAGGGACTTTGAGATGTTGAAGTTGAGAAAGTTGTACGGAGGAAACGTCCAGAAGCCAAAGTAGAGACGATCTGAGGCGATAGAAATAGCAAGGATAAGTGAGCCGCATAGAATACCTTCACGGAGAAGGGTAAGGATGACAGGGGGCGTCAGGCGGGACGGGCCTTGTAGAGAGATCCTGGTGAGAGTGACAAAGACAACGGTTGCCCAGATGAGGCCATTGGTAGGGCGAAGAACAACTGCCAAGGCGGCGAGGCAGAGAGACGCACGAAGCGACCAGAGATTGCGAAGGATAGGCACAGGCTTGGGGTTCTCCTTTGTAGTCTGCGCAACACCAAGAAGTTCCCAGGGCCAGTAGTACAGAGCCATGACAGTGAGAGTCATCTCGAGAGAGTTGGAAAAGGTACGAGTAGAGCAGTACCATTGCCAGGGATTGAACAGCTGGAGGAAGAGCTAGAAGCCTTATGTCAGTGTATGCATCGTTGATGGTGACAAGCCGACTTACAGTAAAGAAGGAGATGTTGCTGTTGGGCCCGTAGATGGACACGGCGAGCTGCCAGGTGTACCAGTCGCCGAGAGCGGCGATGACAGCCTGGAGAGATCGCGGGGCGGCTACGAGGATGGCGGCGCGGAGGATGCCCATGGGGAGGATGCGGCTGGCAATGAAGTCGGTGGCGAGATAGACACCGGCGAAGAGGGCGGGATGTAGAGAGGAGCGTAGTTGATGCCGCCATTCCTGGGCAAGAGTTAGATGACGAGTATGAATGAGAGGTTCAGTCAGGTGTATAAGTGAGTGAGAGGAGTTGGCGTGGGTTGTACATGTCTCATACGGGTGTGAGGTTCAGAAGTGGTGTAAGTGGTGATGGCCTCAAGGCTGCCAAGGGGGTAAACTACAACGCAACATGATCGTGTACAAAGATTGAAGATACTGATGGATGAAAACGACATACCCAAGTCAGCCATGCACCGCTCCGAGGCCCAAACGCCAGGTCCCAGGCGGGCTCGAGAGACTGAAAGAACTCATCGGGCTGGAAAAAGGTGGCTATCCACCAAGCGTTGATGAGGCGGATGACGATGATGTGGCGTAGAAAGACGGAGCGGTTTCTCTGGTTGCGAGCTTCGTCCAGGGCCGTTGTCTTGTATGCGGTCGACTTGATCGCTGTAGACGACATGATGGTATGCTTGGCTACCTTATGTGAGGCTAGAGCTTGGAGCCAGCTGGTCTGTATTCAAACTGGGGATCGTCAAGGTGTAGAAATGACGCCGATTGGCTGCTTACCGAGGCATCAGCCACAGCCTGCCATAACTTGGAAACAGTGTAGTAAAATAATTTATAGAAAATAAAGAAAAGTAAAGTGTAATCTAACAACAATCATATCATGCTACCAGTGTTGGATTGCTATTAGGATATTGTTAAAATGTTAAAGAGAACATCTATTCCCAACATTGTGCCTGCATTTAGGTCAGGTTGTTCTGGCGGTCAAGCCACAGACCCGTATCCATGGGTCACTGGTCCCTTGGCGGATCAGGCGGATCAGGCGGGATTAGGCGGGAGTACATCATCTCACTCTTGGTCATTGGACAAGTCGCTATCTATGGAGCTAGGCTGACCAACTTCTATTGTGGGTTACCATACGAGGCGGAAGAGGCGGAAGGGCATTATCATTCTTGATACGTAGGTAGGTATTGCCTGATTGACGCGGATACTGCTGTCAGAGTTTCTGTGAGATGCAGGGTCTGATTTTGTTGTTGTCGGCTCGCCTGTTCCATTCTTTCGGCTTCCATTCGCTCTTTAAATTATCGGGCTCCTATGTAAAAGACATTCACGATGTATCCTTTTTGATACAACTTCCAACAAACCTCTCCAATGACGCAGAATCACTGTCTTGAACGTTAATTGTCAAAAAGCAAGCTTTGTAGAATTCTAGATGGTAAATAGTAATAAATGACGCTTCATTGGCCCCCCCCCAACTTTTGGGATCTCCTCCGGGCCTGCATTAAACCCTTGTCAGGTGTCCCCCCCAAATTCCCCCTCACCCCAGATTCTGCCGTCATTAGTAGACAGAGCCTCTTCCCCTCCATCTCCCCTGTAAACCGGAACAAGGCGGTTTATCTCGGCGAACCAGCGCTTACTGTACCTACCACGCAACCAGCCGAGTCAGCGAGACCCCTCCATCATTGACATGCTGCATCCATTCCGTCCACTTCCGCACGCAGACGAGGGCTGGCGCCGGCGGCTCTTGTATCCGCCTGGAACCCGCCAAGCGCACCCCCGCTACGTCTCCATAGATCACGGCCCCTCAGCGGGGACAAGCTGGAACTTTTATCAATGACCTCGCCCGCGCCCGCACGCGCCCACGCTTGTTCGCTCCCACTTGCACTTAGGGGTATAGTGTTGACGAGTTCATCCAGAACAACTCAATCACCACCGTTGGCTGTTGCTGTAATAATTACCTAACATATCGCAAACTCCGCCAGAAGCCGCCGCTTCCCGCCCATGATGCCTGACCTTTCTCGCCGGATGGGTCTGTCTATTTGCTTCCATTGCTTGCCGCGTCGTCCTTAAAGAGGGTCGACATTCCGCTCTATTCTGTTGCTCGACTCTCTCTTCTCTCTCCTCATTATCCTCAAAGCGTCTTGCCAAGTAAAGTCAACCGGTACAAAAAGGAACCTTGCTCTCGCTTATACACTTGGACTGTCAACTCTACCGCAGCCATGTCTCCCCACGCTGAGAACGGCACCGTCTCTCGGTTCCACGCCCCTTCCACTGAGGAGGCCATTGCCATTGAGGAGGAGTACGCTGCCCACAACTACCACCCTCTTCCCGTCGTCTTTGCCCGTGCCGAGGGCGTCAACGTCTGGGACCCTGAGGGTCGCCAATACCTCGACTTCCTCTCCGCCTACAGCGCCGTCAACCAGGGCCACTGCCACCCCGAACTCGTCAAGGCCCTTACTGAGCAGGCTGGACGTCTGACCCTCAGCTCCCGCGCTTTCTACAACGATGTCTTCCCCAAATGGGCCGAGAAGGTCCGCGACGTCTTTGGCTACGACATGGCTCTTCCCATGTGCACTGGTGCCGAAGCTGTAGAGACTGCTATCAAGATTGCTCGCAAGTGGGCTTACAAGGTCAAGGGCGTTCCTCAAGAGAAGGCCTGGATCTTCGGTGTTTCTGAGAACTTCCACGGCCGAACCGTATGTTTTCCTTGCTCTATAACTGTCCTGAATTTTCGGTGTACTGACTCGGCGCATTATAGATGACTGCCATCACCCTGTCCGTGGACCCCGAGTCAAAGGAGAACTATGGTCCCTATGTCCCCAACGTCGGCGCTTTCAACCCCTCCACCGGCAAGCCCATCCGATACAACAACATTGCCGATCTCGAGGAGGTCCTTGAGGCTCACGGCAAGGAGACTGCCGCCTTCATCTGCGAGCCCATCCAGGGCGAGGCTGGTGTCGTCGTTCCCGATGAGGGCTACCTCGAGCAGGTTCAGGCACTCTGCACCAAGCACAACGTCCTCTTCATCTGCGACGAGATCCAAACTGGTATCGGCCGAACCGGACGCATGCTCTGCTCTCAGTGGGCCAACATCAAGCCCGACCTTGTCACCCTCGGCAAGGCCATCTCTGGCGGTCTCTACCCCGTGAGCTGCGTTCTCAGCCGCAAGGAGATCATGCTTGTCATCGAGCCCGGCACCCACGGCTCTACCTACGGTGGTAACCCCCTGGGCTGCGCCGTTTCCATCCGTGCCCTCGAGATCATGGAGGAGGAGGACCTTACCGCCAAGGCCGAGAAGTACGGCCAAGTCTTCCGTGACAGCCTCAAGGCTCTCAACACGCCTATCCTCAAGGTCATCCGAGGAAAGGGTCTTCTCAACGCCGTCGTCATTGACGAATCCGCCGCCAACGGCCGGACTGCTTGGGACCTTTGTCTGCTCCTCAAGAGCAAGGGTCTTTTGGTAAGTTATCCTTGACAGATGACAGTTTTCCACCTCAAACAGCACACTGACACATTCACAGGCCAAACCCACTCACGGCGACATCATTCGCTTTGCTCCTCCCCTAGTCATCTCCGAGAAAGACCTCCAGAAGGGTCTTGACATCATCGCTGAGGCCCTCAAGGAGCTCCCCAACGTCGAGAAGGCCAAGGGTCACTAAACCGAGACTCCTCATGAGTAAATAACCAGGTGGATCTGTCAGCGAATCATGGAAAATATGGTACACCGAAGTGCCGCCCTGGTCTGAAAAAGAACGAACGAAGATGAGCGATGAACTGCATAAATACCCAGCTTCCGCTGATAGCGATGGTCTAGGAGGCGTTTGGGGCGGGACTCCTGTGTCGGCCATTTTGGCCTTGTACAAGTTGGATACCCCACGATGGGATAGATGCTTTTGTTATCGCAAGCGTTGGATCAATTCGAACCAGTTTCTGATTATACGTGCACAAAGATTTGATATGTCATTCGAATGTGACAACCGCTTGTGATATTTGTCTGGGTTGGTGCGGCATCAACTAAATGCAGGCAGCCCAATCTACTTTTGGAAGATAACCATTGATTTGGTTGCAATCAGGCAAACAGCCCATTCCTGTTTTCCTCCATGCATATTGACTGTCGTGAAACATAAGGGGGGACATTGATCTGGCATTGGCCGAACATGCAGGCTGCTTGAGCTGAGTGCTGCATAGGCTCTACTGCCTCAACAAGGTCAATCACGGCTCAACCTACGGTCTCACACTGTTTGAGTGTCTCTGCAGCGACTCAAAGACCAACGGAATACAAATGGAGGCCGGCTTGCCGCCCGTGGTGGACCCTCCCCGGTGAAACAAACACGGCGACACGGGGCACCGAACCAACGGCATGAGACGCCGAGGAAGTGGGAAAGCCCCGATTCGGCCGATGAGTGGGTTTTGGAGATGCAGGGTTCAGAATGTAACAGATTCCATCATGATTCATGCTCTGGGTTTGAACGCGTGGCATGCGGCATGTGGAGATGAAAACATGTGCTTGATGGGCTCTCAAGTTACTTGAAGAATACTACGTTTGGTGGTGGTGGTGGTGGTTATGCATGTTGTTTTGTGACAGAGATGGGCAATGAGCGGCAGTCAGACTAGACGCATGTGATGAGGATTCCGCCCGCTTGTCACATTGCTCCATTCACAATCTATCGTATGTTTGTTTAAGCGCACAAGAAGAATTGCCAGTACATGGTATCAAGTCGAGGCATTTTCGTCTTTCTTTGGAAACGGGCTCAACGGGCTCAAAAGTGACGCCATCTTGGCACCCGAGACACGCGTGGTAATGCGCAGCGGAGATATAGAAACATGAGATTGAGCGGGGTTGGGAATAAGGCAGAGAGGGTGCAGTTGTCCTGGGTCCTGGGTAGCTCCACGTGTTGGAGGCTGCTAGGTCCAGACGATGATGGCTGGATGGATGGGTTCGGTCAGGCACGGCGGGGAGCATCAGGTGATGGGCGACATGAGCGTGCCTGAATGGTCAATGGGATTTGGTCCCTGCGAGCATCTTGTGTGTGTCTGTGTGTTATGTCTGTGTGTGTGTGAGAGAGAGAGAGAGAGAAGACGTGGGGGGCAGCAGTTGAAGGGTGTCAAAAGAGAAGAGTTGGAAGCATATTCTGAAGTCTCTCGGACAAAGATACAAGGTTACTCACCCTTGGACAGGTTGACAGGGTTGACTGCGAGAGCGTCAAAAGTCTCCGATAAGAAACGGAACTCGGGCCAAGATAACAAGAGACATGCATCGAATTAGCCTTTCCCCTTTTCCCCCAAGCTCTAAACTGCGCGAATGGGATTTGGAGATGCAGCGAGATAGGAAACGAGAATCCTTTACCCAAAGGGGACTTTGGGTTTGTTGCACTGCAGGGAGACAAGAGACACCATCATCGACTTCTTCAATCTTTTTAGAGTTGACGAGGCAACATGCCTCGAGTGTTTTTAGCGGTGTCGAGCAGCCGATGGGCGTTCAACGACCCCCGTGGCATCGCCAGAAACAGGGGCGTGGTGATGCTGATCAGGGCGGGAATGACGAAGCTGAGGTGAGTAAATGACGGGATTCCCGGTTTTTTCTTCTTTTTTTGGCTCCTGATGCTTCGTGATTCCCTATCCTTGCTCCAACGGCGAGTTTCGTGGTTGAAGCGCAGCCAATGTCTTTGATCGAATCACGACTTCTCTTGCACACTCTCGCGGCTGGTTGACGTGATAAGCACATTTGCACTTCGGCCCCTTACTGCAATGTCTCACCGATGCTATCATCGATATTTGAAGGCATCATAATTATTCAGAGCTATCCATTTACGTCTTTTGGCTTTGAGTACTACGTACGACTCAACCGTCTTGTTGACGAGCTGGTATCGGCAAGTCCTGCTCAATGCCCCGACGGGCCAAGCATGGTCCCAGCGGATTCCCCAAATAAGAACCGGCATCTGCAGGGCTTGGCTGGAGGGCAGCGCATGGATGGGCAAGATGGGGTACGGTACATCCCATGCGCAGGGCGCATGATAACAATGGATATTGTTTTGGTTCGCTGGTGTCTCTACGAGGAAACAGGCGGGTCAGGCAATGGGGTAACTAAATGCAATGGCGAGGTTTCCTTTTCGATTCGGAGGATGCCATCATGTCTAGTGATTGCGAGCTCTGCTGACGCAATACGCATTCATTATGTTGCCGAGCAGGTAGATTTCGCCATCTGCCGCTTGTGTCAACCTTTTCGTAGTCGCAGCAAGAAGATGCAGAACCATCCCAATATGGTAGGCCAGGTATTAATTAAGGGCAGAGTTCTTGTTGACAGACATGATATTACTGTACGTACAGAACCGTGAGAACAAACAACAAACCGGCCCGGGGCTTATCCTATCTTTTTTTTTTTTTTTTATCAGCGACGATCATGTCTTCCCATCCGAGGCTTGTCATGCCTCGTGGCACGTAGCGCCGTACCGGGCCATGGCGTAGATGGAGAAACCTGGCCAACCCGGGTCGGAGCCCGTTGATAAGACATGATGGTGGTGGTCGTGGTGGTGGTGATAAGAACCACAGCCGCAAACGACAAGACTGCCTAATCAGTAGATCGTCCATGTCTTATCTGTTGGTCCTTTTGATCGGGGACTTGTGTCTTTTTCTGGGGAAAGCTCTTTATCCACGACATGTGCATCTCGAGGTGGCCTGGGCCGAGTTAGTGGTGGGGTCTAATGTACCCCGGTATCCAGCATGTACCCTCCACTCCAAACCAGCCCATGAAACCGCCCGTGTCAAGTCAAGAAAACAAGGCTAGCTGAGGCTTCAAGACCGATGACGGGATGCCTGGAGCCCTGGACTGGCTTCTCAGCATTGGGTGAATAACTCAGGTGGGATGCGACCGCATAACATACATAAGGTACTTAACCTTAGGCATCTTTGCCCTCAAGTCAGGCTACAGCCTGGAAACCTGAGAGGCACCCGCATGATGCTGCTGGAGTGTCCTCTCCTCTTGACTGACTCACTCGTTGGGCCAAGGTTATCCTTATCCTGGCCCTGCTCCTCTGGCGTATCACGGGGTCGATCGAAAAGGGATCAATACCGGCTGCTCTGGCTCCCCCAACCCATCCCCATCCCCCGCAAGACTGCTTCTTTTGTTGATCGCTTACCGTCTGACCATCAAATCCGTTCTTCACCCACCGACAAACACTCGCCGTCGCCGTTGTCGCCGTCGTAAAAATAAAAAAAGAACTGGTCAAGTCACCAGTCACTGGGCGTTAAACCTCGAGATCCCCTGCGTGAGGGCGTTCCAGCTCCCCACCCCCTTCTCAGGTGCTTGTGAGCTTGTCAGCCTGCAACTGCGCCGGGGCTGATACCTCTCTCTGTCTTGGGTCTTGGTTCCATACAAGCCTCAAGTACCCGTCCACCGGGTCTTTGACTTGGAACCACCCTGTGCCATCCCCCCCTGTCAAGAGGCAGGGCAGGACAGGACAGGACCAGGACCCCTCTGACGCCTGCGGCAGTTCCCTTAGGTCGAGGCGCTAGACAGATACTCGCAGGGTACTTTGTCGCATTGCTGCACGCCGTGAATTCAAAGCTGCCATCCCAATCCCATCCCCTTCTAGAAACCCTGGCTGACTCCATTCACTTCACAACCGATACTGGACTGTCAGCTTCCCAAGTTCTCCTGCTGTTTCTTGTTTCCTCAAGGCCTTTTTGAGTTCTCTCTCTCATCTCCTTCATATCTCCATCGCTCTCTCTTCTCCCCTTCCGTTGTCGCTCTTGTGGCTGTGTGTGACGCAACCTCCACCCGCCGTCTCTCACTCCAGCACACCCGACACACCCTCCCTCTTACGAATAATCGACCTGCATAGTTCTAGACTCTGGAACGC
>JAJODA010000461.1:0-10674 GCA_021730345.1 Fusarium cicatricum
AAACTATCTCTTAGGTAGCTTAAAAAAGAAGCTTTAGAATTATTATAGTAGATTACTCTTAGGTTATTAAGAAGCTAGGTAGGATAATAATTTATTATATAACTAAAGCTTAATAAGATTAAGCTAACTAAGGAGTTAGAGAAAGGCTATATAAGTCTTATTAAATCCCTTATAAGCTAATATAGTTATATAAACCTCTCTTACTAACTATTTCGCTATTATTTATAGTAGTGACGTAATATTTAATCTTAGGAAATAACTTAAAATTAAAGTTATCTATTTAGTTTTAAGACTTAAAATTATAAAAGTAAGGTAGGTTTAAGAGTAAGAAATATAGAATTAATATTTACTACTAGCGCTAGCTATACCTAATAGCTAAAGGCATATATAAGCTTTATTATAAGTTAGAATTAACTACGGAAAAGTATATATTTTAGTCCTCGTCCTTACTATCTTCCTCCCTGTCTTCCTTAAAGCGGGTGGTCTACTTTGCCCGACGTCGCTAAATAGAGTCTTATGACTGCTAGGACACACCCGAGATCTATCGAGTGGGCTTCCCACTAGCAGTATAGGTTGCCTTCGGGCCGGCGATAGAGCTCGACCGGGATGCCGACCGGGTTGTATAAGACAGCCCAGGTTGACCGTTATCACCAGCTGGAGACTGGATAGACGACCTAGCCCCAGACTCCTCGGCCTTAGCTTCGGATTTATGAGCTTAGTGCTTTCTCTTCTTCGCACCCTTAGCAGCCGCCTTTCCTTTGCCCTTTGTAGTTTTGTCGAGATACTCAGTGTTGAGCTTGATGTAGGATTCTTCGGCGAGCGACTCAAATTGAAGGTTACCAGCGCCCTCGTTGGGCTCACTGCTAGCCGTAGTCGATGATCGGCTACTGCGACGGCTTCGGTATCTAAGGTGCTGTATTAGCAGATGGAGAGAAGAAGAAGTCAGGTCATCTATCACTCACTTGGAGATGTGCTCAAATAGCCTCTCCTGACCCTCGAGAATCTGCTGGTTCTGGCGGGCGATGAACTCGAGGTTGTTTGCTACCAAAGCCTCCCCGACAGACGCAAAAGTGATATCGCCATACTCAAGCCACTCCCCCGCGTGGGCTGGATTGATACGTCTACCCAAAGTCAGTATGCTTCTTGTGTCGGTCATGTTAGAACATACGAAGCTGGGGTGTTAAGACCCGCCTCTTCCTCGGAGCCTCCCGCCATTGTAGTTAGAGTGCTGACTCGTAGTTAGAGTGATGAAGAAAGCCGAGAGGCCAACGAGGGCGATAATACTGACTGGCTGAATTGCTCGGAGAAGTGAGGAGATGAGAGAATGAGAAAGGGAAAGAAAAAAAAGAGAGGAGAGAGAGAATTTTTCATCAGATACATATTCTGCCAGCTACGAATTATTACTGGCACTGGCAAGCAGTTTTGTTGGTATCTTGGGTAACTTCTGATTCGCTGGCCACATATACATTTACCCCAGTGACGGTCAGGTCGTTTCGGTCTCTGAGGATGTGCTCTCATTTGCTACAATGTAAAGGTGGGAAATAATGATTGAGCGAGTTCGGGGACTTGACATATTGAAGGTTTGCTGTAAAGAGGGAAACCCCCTGACTATCACGCAACAGACGACCACAAAACCTCAGATATTCCCATACGCGTTGTCAATACTATTTCGATATATCTCAGACTCAGAGTTGCAGCAAAGGTCCAGGTTAAGGAACGGTGTAAGACAAAAAACAGGGCCTTGGGTTACCCTTCAGACTTTCGGGGACTTCAATTTGACTATATCGACTATATGGGTACTGCTGTATACCTATAGTAAGCATCAAATCGTGTCGAGTTATCTACCTCAACGTTGCAGAGCTGATTCCTTAAGACCTAAGGTCAAGCTTAGTCTATAATACTCAAGAGGTTAGGCTGACCTTATAATGAGTATTTACTATTATCATAAGTCTATGAGTAGGTCATCAGGTGGTCATCGGAGCCCTGTGACCCAACACCACAATCTCACTTCAGGTACACATCATTGAGTCATAGCAAGCAAGTATTGGTGGTTATTGACTGAGCTTTGAAGCTGACATTCTCTTCATTCTATGCGTTATCCCAACCATTATGAAAGCAAAATTGCCAGGTGCATGACGCATGAAAATAAAATAACCCATCAACGCGTGCCTTGAGAGCGTCCCCAAGGAGACGCAGGCTGTGTGTCTAGTGCTCAAAAGACATCTGCCAAACCCACATGTCGAGCTGCATAAGCTCCCCATTCCGTTACGCCATGCCAAAACGAGTCCAAAAGCGCTGCCAAACAAAGACGAATCCCATCCCTAAAACAAAAAGCGATCCTCCAGCTATCATGCAACCATATTGCTCATCATGTATCGTCCCTATCTCGTCAAATTGACCACAGCCGCCATTACACATTCTAGGTCGACATCTCCTCCTGTTCAACCTTTGTTGCAACCGCATCCCACCACGGTCCGTGGGCTGCTCTGTCAACAGTTCCCACCTTCTCCAACAAACCCGAGATCTCTCTCACCCTTTCCACAAATTCAGACAGCCCAAGGCTCGCGAGTCTCTCGCCAGCCGTGTTTGCGGCCTTGACCTTTTCGCTGGCCGATCCAGCAGCCAGGCGAGCGAGGATGTTGCCTCGCAAACGGGTCAGCAAGAGACGCAGGACGGGCTCCCTGGGCTCACTTCCATGCACCGCCATCTCCTGGCTGGCCGTCAAGACCTTGGTCACGAGCGCACGAAGATGGCTCTTAGTCGCCGCCGGCATCGACCGCCCAGACTCCAGAGCAGCCATGACACCGTCCACTGTGGTTTGCAGAGGGTGTCCAGCCTCAAGAACTGCCATGATACGAGACGCCTCTGTCTTCCAAGAGGATCGGACATCTCGCTTGAGCAGGTTCTTGCACTGCAGAAGTACAGCACCAGCGGTGATGATGCGCTGGATCATGATGGAAACTTGGCGAATGCGACTCTGGTCGAGGTGGAGCATTTCGGGAATCTCCTGGGTAGGGGTAGGCGAGATCTTTGTGAACACGTCGACGAGCATCTGCGCATAGAATCGCCCAGCTGTCGGTCGTGACCTTGCGTGGTTGATTCCTTCAGGGTCCCTCTTCTGAGCTTCCGCCAGGACCTTTGACCGAGCGGACTTCCAGGCAGCCTCCGCGGCTGCAAGACCAAGCTGACCCTTTTCAACATCCTCAGCGAAGCGCTTTGCTTCGTACGGGGCAGCAGACTCAATCAACTGCGGTGCAGCCATTCTCATCAAATAGTTAATGTAGTCGCACAGCATGAGGTCAATGAAGCCACTGAGTGCCTCGACACGGTCTATGATGTTGCCGTCAGCAAGCTTGTTCTGCACCAAATCCTTGACTTCCTCGTCGCGGAAAGGGGCGCACAGCTTGGGAAGCAGGGAGGCCATGGCAGTAAAAAACTTTTCGTAAGAAAAGTTGCCGAGCGCAAACTGCCGCTCCGCCATCTCAGGGTCTAATATCTCCCCAATAAGATTATACATGGAGTTGCCCGGCTTCAGTAGGCGCTGGAGCTTCTCTTTGATATTGCTCGCCACCACTGCAAAGAACCGGAAGTTGGACGTGCTGTCGCTGTCTTCCATAATGGCTCTCATCTGTGTATAAAGGGGCTGAGCGCGGTCTGCCTGCTGTTCCTGGTATTCATCAGGCGACAGCTGATACTCTTTGTTGATAGCGAGTTCATGAACCACAATCCTGTTGTTCGGCAGCAGACCGTTGAGACCAGTCTTGGGCACAGGCGCCTTAGTCTGAGCCTTGCTGGCCGGGGTGGCCGGTGGAGTGAGAGTCTGCGACTCGGACGAAACCAGGCTATTGGCTGTCTCCGATGCTTCTCCTGGCGCATTCTCAGCCACGCGTGGCCTTGTATCGCCAGTCTTCTTCTTGGTCACACGTGCTTTCCGGGCTTCCGACACGGCGTCGAAAATGAGCTTCTTGCCCTTGTCCGGCCCAGCCAACTTCTTGATCCGCACAATGAGCATCAACTGATTGTCCTGGATGCTCTTCTTCCAAATTGCAGTAGCTGCATCGTCGGTATTGTCCTTGACGGTATGATAGATTGCGTCAAGTTCGACGAACTGCATGAGCATCACCTCAATCAAAGCATTCGAGTCTCGGGACTTCCATGCAATGAAGGCATTGTAGAAGGTGGCGTATGACTCCGGCAGCGTATTCTTGAGCGCCGGTGGCATGGTGTACTGGTTCGCAGAAATCAGACGAGAGAGGATGTTCTCGAAAGATATCAGCAAGTCTCGTGCCTTGCCAACCAAGTCCTGCAGCTGCGGGTTGGCTAGGTCTCCGGACGGTAGCCGGTGAGAAGTAAGTGCGTCGGTGATTTCATCGTCACCGTTATCGTTCTTGTTACTGAGCACTTGGTTTGGATGACCAAGGATCAGGAACGCGCTCAGAAACGTGCGAACGGCCGCCATCTCAACGACGGACCCGGAATCTCCCTCTTCAAGTCCACAGAGTCGAAGCAACCGTGACGTAATGAGGAGGACCCTTTCCTGCGCCAGGAGTTCCACAACGGTGTCAAAATGCGTATCTCTGATACCGTCCACGGTCAAACCGAGATCGTTGAACTCGCAAATCGCTCTCTTCCGCAGGTAACCACGCCACCACCACTGAACTCTCGTCGCAGCCTCCTCATCGGTGAGCTGACAGGCTTCTTGCTCGTTGGCCTCGGCGATGGCTTCGGTGGGTTTCCTGGTCATGACGCTCTGGCCGCGACTTCGTCTTGATGTGCTCTTGGTTCGTAGCTCCTCCCTCCGTCTCTCAGCCTCAGCCATTCTCTCCTCGATCTGGGCCTTCATTCGGGCAATATCTTGCTCTCGCTTCTCCTTCATGAATTCGGCAACTTGCTTGGCTTTCTTGACCTCTTCTGCGCAGTTGGCAACAATCTCGGCCAGATTGCGTTCCCTGGCTTGCTGTGCCGCCATGGCGCGCTCCTCCGATGATTTTGTGTCTCGTTGGGTCGCCTTGGCGAGAGCGGCTCGAAGGCGCACCTTTTCGGCATGGGCGGCTCGATCAGCAAGGCGTGCCCTCCGGTCCTCGAGGAACGAGGCGCGACGCAGGTGTTGGGCAATATGTTTGCTCTGTTCTCCTCCACGGTGGCTGGATGGCTGAATCGAGGAGCATCGGGACTGAGCGGATGAGATCGAGTTGCGGCGCGAAGAGGCAGCGGAATCTCTGCGACGTGCATGCGACGGCCTATAGAAACGGGCGGCAATACGGGGAGGGGGTTCATAGATCCTCGAATCCTCGTCTATGACATCGTCTTCAACGGGAGGCATGGAAAGGTCAAGGTCGTCGTCCATGGTTTCGTCCGAGGGTGGTCCGTTGGATTCTTCGATGTTTAGCGACGGCTCTGTAAGATCGAGGGAGGGACGCCGCATCGTGTCGGCGGCGGATGGCAGCTGTGACATGGCAGCAGCAGCAGCAGCGGCGGCGGCGGCGTAAACAAAGTGAGGGAAGAGAGGGTGTGAAATGTAGAAGAGAACAGTCCCAAAATCGGCGACTTTGTCTCGTTGTCGACGCCCAAAGTTGGGAGGCCCAATCCAGGATCGTCGTCTGCTGAAAGCGTAAACGAGAGAGGCCGGTCCGTCAAAGCAACTCAGGTGGCGCAGTGCGATATGTGAGGTGCGCGTGGGAACGTGGGTGGTTCTGAATCAGCAACAAAAGCCAAGCGACGAGTCTCAAGTCGGCTGAACCTGGGAGGAGAAATGAAGGACTGCGCAGATGGTCGGTTGGAGGGGGAGAAGAGAAACGAGAGTAACTTGGCGAAACCGAACCAAGATAAATGCGAATACCCCGGAGAGGCCGAAAGCCTGCAGAGGCCCTTTGTTCCGAGCAAGAAGAGAGGCTTTGGAGAAGTAAAAGTAAAGAGAAGAAAGCCGTGGTTGGAATGCGAAAGATGCGGGAGGGAAAACAACGGGTGGATGCCAGAAGGAGGCGGGGACCAAATGCAGATGCAGCCCAATAAACCGTATCGCTGGTATCGCTGGGTGCTGGGTGCTGGGTGCTGGGTGCAGGCAGGCGCGACCTGGGAATTGGTGGCTTGCCGTTCCTTCCCACCTTGCAGGTTTTTGGGCGCTTTTGTTCGTCGTGCCTAAACAGTTGACGCTTGCGACGCTCTGACGATGGAGGGAAGGCACGTACTGTATGACTCGGGTGACTGTCTCAAAACGGATGACGAGTGGGTGGGGAGTTTGCTATATAAACAGGCTGCCTTGTAAGTGATGACTGTATCAGCCAGCTCAAAAGGGGAAAAGGAAGGTTCCAGTTCCCCATGAGAGAAGAAGCATGGACGTTTGTTGAGATGGATTTGGATCCCAGCCCAGGCTTGTGAAACTCTGGTGCCCCGGTTTCATGGGCGCCTGTGTGTCAGAATCCCGGTCTGCTACAGTGGCTAACAGCCTGAAATCGCCCTGGCTTACAGCGGATTACTACATACGTACATAGGCACTGCTGAGAAACCCCCAGAAACATTTCGATTCTCTGTCCGATTATCAATCACCAACGCAGAGTATGTAGGATCTGGTCTGGGCATTATCGTCTCATCACTTACACCATCGAGACCATGACTCGAAACTTTCCCGGACATGCCGCAAGTTATTCCCAGCCACGCGGTTTTCAATGCGACGTCATCACACTTGCCCCCTCATGACGCTCTTGTCAGCCACGATGGCGCATTGTGCAGTGTGCGATTTGACAATGCAATGCGACCGCCCCTGAGCGTTGTCTAATAAGGGACTCAACTTTTAAAGTGCTACATTGCAATCCCAGGTACAGGTTAATAGGTAAATGCTTATAATGGAAGGCGAAGATATCTATCTTGTAACGCCTACCGGTAGTTGGGATAAGTTTCATTGCTCAAGCTTCTTTACTACTGCTCAATACATGCTTAAGCGTCGGCCATAGTAGTCCTCGTGATACTTGCGTTGTTAAACAAACAGTCTTACAACATTGCTCAAGTCTGGGCTCCTACAAGATTCATCACTATGAGCATCATATCAGTTGAGTAGTTATTATGCTTCTGCACTCCTACCACACAGATCTATCCAATGTTTCCAGGTTGCTCGGTTCATCCTTCCTTCTACTCTACTATACAGAACGATAACAACCAAAACCCAATGGTAACCAGTAGATGATCGCCTGTGGCGTTTTTATTTCCCTTCATAAGCATCGCACGCTCGCTGCCCGCAGTATTGCTGTACTTCTGGCAAGACCACCGTCTCAAAATCAATACGCAGCAAGACAACCCAACCATTCAACGCCTGTAATATTCCTCCGTTTCTGTTGTTGCCCTACCCCAATTCCCTACGCAATTGTGCTCCTAATGTCCTTGTCCGGTCATAATGCGTCCTCTCATAATCTTAGTGATGAGGCTGCTGAAGGCTACCACTTCTCGCCCGTCCCTTGGGAGCAGTCACTGCCCGCACATTCATTCTCGTCACCCATTCGAGTACCGTCTCATAGCATAGAACATATTGTCTCAGGCTTTGTACCATGCTCAGCCTCTGTTCTCGGAAATCCTCCACAGTCTTCTGAATCAAGTCAACGCTGTCATCATGTAGCCAGCTGGCATCAATGGCAGCGGCACCCCGGGCCACTTTCCTCTCCATGTTGGACCTTTGACCTGGGGTATAAAAGTTGAAGTGTTTGTTGGACCGGGGAGATGCTTCTCCAGACTCGCCCATTGAAACATCACCCTCGTGGTCGCGCGACCGTACCGCATCAATCTTGGCTTGTCTCTGGCGTTTCAGCATGTCCAACACGCTGTCCACCGTACAGAATGTTCCGGTTCGTCCACATCCAGCGGAACAATGCACCAGCATCGGCCGCGCACGAGAATCCACTTCTGGCTCATCGTACCAGGTAATCGGGGGTTGCTCAGTGGACGATCCAACCGCTGAGGGTGTTTCGACAGGAAGAGCAGAACGCTGCATGACGTTGGCCAACTCCACCAGCGCCAACAGGTGAGACGGCTGTGCCGGGGTGCCAAAGTCAGGCCACGATGGGAAGTGCAGGTGCGTAATCTCTCGGATCGGTTCAAAAGGATTGGCGTTATGGGACAGTGCGAACTTTCGGATAATCACATAAGGGTTTTCCGTTTGGCCCTGCATCGGCTTCGGGCTCGGGGTAGAGTCCAGGGTGGTCGTGGTGTTTGCACGTTTCCTGACCTGTTCACCGATTGATGTGGACGGCGTATGGTGCGAGTCGGACCGGTGCTTATCAATATCGAGAGAAACCTTTTTCTCGGAAAGAGTCTTGAGCCTCATGGCTCCGAAATCTCTACCCTTCCAGTAGGGGTGGCACTTGAGCTGGCCGCCCTCGGACTCGGCAGTCAACATGACAACGACGCGCACATCCTGCTCCCAAATGACGGACCAGAAGTCCTGCAGGACTGTTAGTGGAGCTCCATCGATGCATTGCTGGATGACATACCTCAAATGTAGCGGGAAGGGGTCCCTGAGTAGCGATGTATCGCTTGTTACTCCGCGAGGCCTTGAGATGACTCGCGTTGATGTAATCACACGAACCTTCGGGCTTCTCCTGTAATTTGACTCGCGCATGCTCAAAGGGCAAGATATCCTTATACCTGTTTTTGACACCCTTCTCGACACCGCAAAGCTGAACCGGAGTACGCTTGTCCTTGTTGTGCGGGTTAAAGGCAGCGTATGCCGCCTTCATACGAGATTGTTCGTCAACTTCAATATGCAAGAACTTGTCCGAAACCTTCTTCCCGTGGTCAGGCTTTGACGCTGCCTCTCGTAACCATCGGGGCAATGAAGGCGAGTCCAATGCTGAAGGACGAGAGACATCCAGTTGACCAACACCATCCGCAAGGTCCATGTTCTGCCGGATGTTGGAAAAGAATGGGTTCACGTCGTTGCTGGCAGTCGGGAGCATAACTCCACCAATGACAGGCGCAATAGCTGCAGGACCAGCTCCAGGTTTGCCTGGGGGTCCAGACGCCGATTGCCGGTCGATCAAGTCTGGATACTGTTCGTGGAAAGAATTATAGCCTCCCTTCAGGATACAAGTTCCACCCGAGAAACCTTCGTTGGTGAATTTCTTGATCATGTTCTGGGCGGTGACTGCATCCCGTTTATCGAATGAATGGGCATCATAGACCACGATGTAATCCATTTCTCGCCAATTAGAGAACTTTTTCGAGTTGGATCCTGCCTGAAACGTTTGCTGAAGCTTGTGGATGTTAAAGGTAGCCCTCTTGAGAAGCGTAGTAGGGATGCAAAGATTGAGCGCGCCCTGAATTCTTCCATGAGCATAGTTTTGCGAAGAGCGTATATCGAGAAGAAGTATCCGGTCGGACTCGACATGTCGAAGCATATCCCGTAGCTGCTCGCCAGTGATCATCTGAGGGTGTCCGGGTTCCAAAGTCGCGGGGACCGTCTCGGCACGTTGGATATCTCGACCTTCGGGCGACGGTCGGTCGGGGCGGTGTTCCATTAATGACAATCGAGGATCTCGGTCTTCAGCCTTTGTCAGGTTGGTGCGATGTTGTGAGGAATCCATAGGGTGTGGGGACTCGAATCGGGGTAAATTGAGAGTAGGTATATGATTGTTGGTGGATGCTTCCGAGTTGTGCTTCGAGTCTGATGATACGTAGGCAGAGTCTTGTAAGCTGTCCTGGTCAACATCCATACGACTGGCTGGGCGGATGTTGGCAGAGCTCAGACCGCGACCGAAGAAAGAATCTCCGCCAGTATCGCTTCCGTGTGTGTGCCATCGAGGTGGCCGAGGACGCGCAGAGGCACCGCCAGCAGAAGGGACTGCGGGTGTAGCATAGTGGTTCGTCGAGAGGGCAATAGACTTGCCCCGGTTCAGATCTGCCTGCCTCCTGAAGGCCTCGAAATCAGGGTTCGCATCAAGAGGAAC
Source organism: Fusarium cicatricum (assembly GCA_021730345.1). Lineage (NCBI taxonomy): Eukaryota > Fungi > Ascomycota > Sordariomycetes > Hypocreales > Nectriaceae > Fusarium > Fusarium cicatricum. The sequence continues at coordinate 9,933 of JAJODA010000461.1, forward strand.
CTGCTTTGGGATGGCGGCGGCAAATGATTTGACCGACGACGACGAACTCCAGTTGTCCTTGGGGAGAGCCGAGGTGTCGCCTCGATCATTGCCCGAGTCAACCGTGAGACCGAAGTAGTTGGGACTGGCAGCTCTCGCATCGGAAGCGCCGTGCGGCGAGAGCCTGGGCGGGTGGTTCTGACCGACCGAGTAAGGCATCCGAGGCGATGCAATAGGAGTCGAGGATTTTGGCTGTTTGGAAGATCGCAGCGACTGGGAGTTAGAGTGAGAGTGAGATAGCGCATAAGAGTTGTTTGAATTTGAGCGAGAATGAGACTGGGGTCCAGAGGCAGCGGGAGAATGTCGTGCAGGCGCCTTCATGGTATAATGCAAAGCCGTGCGGTCGCCGGTTCTCGAGTCATGCATAGGGAAGGCGGTGATTGGGGTAGTCGACGTCATCTCAAACAAAGCAGGGGGCGAAAGAGGCTGAGCGAGGCTTATAAAAGCATGATAACTTGATGCTGCAAGATTATTCGTAGTATAGGGCCTCGGAAGTTGGAAAATAGAGTGAAAGCTTCTTTTGTGTGAGCTTTCAAAGGTTCGAGGTCGAGGAACCGTCCACCAAAAGGTGAGTGTGGTCGGTAGATTGAGAAATGCAGATAGAGGTGGGAGACAGAAGAGGTGAAGAAGCGGGCGGATGGTGGGGTCTTGAATCCCTGGAACACTTGGAAACAAGCGAAGAAAGAAGAAGGGGGTGCGTTAG
>JAJODA010000462.1:0-34116 GCA_021730345.1 Fusarium cicatricum
GCTATATAAGTCTTTTATAACCTCTTAATATAGTTATTAATAAGCTATTTAAATAGTAGTTATAAGAGGTAATTAATAAATATATTAAGTAACTAAAAGCTACTAAAGAACTTAATTTTAAGTAGTCTTTTAGCGATAAGAGAGTTATAATAATATATATTATCGCTATTATTATAAAGTAGCTTTAAAATAACTCTAACTTTATTAAAAAAGCCTTTCTTAACTATAGAATTAATATTAAGCTAGATAGTATTAATAACTCCTTTATCTATATTAAAGATATACTATCTAATTAGATTAACTTTACTAAATAGAAAGAAGCTAAGGAGCCTAACTTTAAGATAGAAAATATTATTAACCTCCTATATAATAAAGAAGAACTTATATCTATAGATAATAATAAGTTAATATTATTAATAAGGTATTATAAGGAATATATTAGTTAACTAAAAGAAAGACTTAAGGAAAGAGGTCTTAAAGTCTTAGAGAAAAAAAGAGATCTTATTAGATAGCTATAAGAGTATAACTCTTAGTTATCTTAAGAACTTATAGTTAAGGATATTATCTATTATAACTATTAAAATCATTAGCTTTATATTTATTATAACCTTTAATTTAATATTAATTAGGCTTTAAATAAGGGGTTAAAGTGCCTTATAGATTATAGATAGAAGTCTAGATAAGTAGCTAGCTAAAAATAGCTAGTAGCGCAGCTAGTACGCTAGAGGCGTTCGCTACCGCATTAATAACTACGAATTTATTGAGTTTTTACGGTAGTTCACCATCGTAGCTAAGTTTGCTACTTTAATAACAATCAGTAGGACATGTCGGCAGCTAAGAGTAGGGTATTGTATCTTCATAGTCATACGCTTCGTTTCAGTCATCCTAACTCAATCCAAAAAAACACAATCCAGATGTTATTCCAACTCTTCCTTTATAGCCCAGCCAAGCTTAGTGTTTCTGGTGCTGTAGGGTAGGTAGGGAGAACAGAGACGTGCATATCGAGCTTCCCAATTATCCGTCTAGAACTAGTTAAACTCGGTATTTTTGCTTCTTTCAAGGAGTTATGGATTAGTCTACGTTCTGGTGCCTTGTTTCATCGATCCAATCGTTCCGTAGGGATATGTTGAAGGAAGTGTCGCGCTGGTGTTATTCTGGACATTCCTTTTCTACTACATACGGTATTATCTTGAGTTATGGCGTGAGTTTTCCACGACAATACATACTCCTCTGTCATTGTATCATATATCCAGTAAGTTAATTGCCAACGAGTCAAGCTTGCAGTGTCAAGTGGACATTCAGAGCCAGCGGCTAATCCGGGAAAGCGAGCTTTTGTTGGGATTGTGCTTGGATGATTTATAAAAGAACATCAAGGGTAGAACACGCCGGAATACTGACCCGGTAAATGCCAGATCTTGTTGTTTCTATCGATACTTCCAATGTTACTCCCAAGATATTTTCAACAAACACCCGGAGCAACAAGATCCAACGAACAGTGAGTCAAAGACACAGAGACAGACACGTTGACAAAAGAAGAGATCTAACCCAGCAATTCTACGCCTTGTGATTTTATTGCCAGGACTGAGGCCGCTACCAGTAATATAAACCGCTGGTTTGCTGCTTCGATAGTGCCGGCCGAGTCACATTGGGAACCCCCGGCCAAGACCCTCCACGATAGTGGTCAAGCCTCGACTCGAAGTTGACGCTGGGACATTACGGAGCATCAGACAGCCAGTCTTTGGGAGTCCATCTTGAACCATTTTGAAGCCAGCACTGGCTAATGATGCCGCTGACCGACTGTATACACCAACTCGCTTCTCAGCCAGCACAGGCCGTCAGTCCCGGCCTTGTTCAATTCTATTACCAAATCTCCTATGCCGTATGACCAAACAAAGCGGTCACAAAAGCCAACAAATAGTTCGGCCCGTAGTGGTAATACAATCATCACTGACTCGTCACCACCGATCAGGTGGACGCGCTTTGGGCACCCTCTGCCACCGGGCTCCCGTCTCCCCTGAGTGAAGCATTCATTCTAACCAGGCTCACTTGCGGCAACGTCTCAGCAATGCTGTTGATTCAATTGCTGAATGATTCTCAAGTTCATCGCTGAGCCTACAGAGTAAGCATCGAGTCGTCCTTATCCAAAAGTAGGCGTCTGCAGATCCGAAATGGTCCATCTGCATCCTGCACTCGGTGATGATATGGGCGTGGGGGACGTGCTCGGTATCACGAATGCGTCAGCCAGTGGCGTTGAGCCAATTCAACGGACCAAATTCCGTCATAGATAGGAGATCTCTGTTTCGTGGAGGCGGCATCCAAGGGAAAGATTGGCATGTTGTCAATCTGCGCCCAAGATATTAGACTACCGGTCAGGTGATCGGTTGTTACTCCGGATTACATGACCACCTGATTCTCATCAGCAACTCATCCATCGACGAAAGGGTATCAGATGGCAAGAGATCCGAGATGGCACTTTCAGAGTTCTGTGATGGTGTGTGAGCCTCCAGAAGGGGTGTGTTGTGGTCTGTGTTCATGGCTGCTCGAGATGACGGTTTACAATATCTATATAGAAGCAACAAGGCAGCTCCTGGCTCAAGCTGTTTAGAATCATTGAATCTCATAAGTTCTCTTATCTCTACTTTGACCGTCGTATTATTCAAGGTTTCTATATCCAAGTACCCCCTTAAAGCCTGCTGCTCTTTCTCACACACCCACTGTCATAATGGCTTCCATGCTGAGAAGTTACTTTGGCCGGGGAGCGCCCACGCCTACCGAAGATGATAAGAACGCGGTACGTGCGTTGCCAGCATCCTGGTACACATCTCAAGAGATGTATGAGCTTGAGAGGCGGGCCATCTTTTCAAAGAAGTGGCTCCTTACCACTCACAAGCTCAGACTCCCCAACAACGGCGACTGGCTTCGATATGATGTCGCCGGTTTCGAGTTCATCATCTGCAGAGATCGCGAGGGAAAGATCAACGGCTTCCACAACATCTGCAGGCACCGCGCCTTTCCCGTCCTGCCCCCTGAGAAGGGCGACCAGGGTAACAGCAGCTTCTTTGCCTGCAAGTACCATGGCTGGTCATATGGTCTCAATGGGAACCTCGCCAAGGCGCCGGGCTACCAGGACCTCGAGGGTTTCGACAAGACCAAGAACGGCCTTTTGCCTATTCACATTCATGTAGACTCCAAGGGTTTCATCTTTGTCAATATGGACGGGGGTGAGAAGCCCGAGATCCCTTGGGCCCAGGACTTTGAGGGCGTCGACACTCAGGACCGGTTTGATAGCTACAACTTTGATGAGTATGTCTTTGACCACACGTGGGAGATGGAGGGCGAATATAACTGGAAGATCTTGGCCGACAACTACAACGAGTGTTATCATTGTGGAACGGCGCATCCTGATCTCCCGGCCATTGCCGACCTCAACTCTTACCATTCAGAGACCAACAAGATGTACATCCAGCATTTCGCCAACCCATCACCGGAGCAGATCGCCCAGGGCTTCAATGTGTCCGCTACCTACTACTTCCCCAATGCCTCGACCAACATCTCGCCGCACTTTTTCTTCATGCAGCGCTTCGTGCCGAGCGGCCCCGGCAGGTCAACCATGAAGTACGAGGTCTACCGGAACAAGAACTCGGCCGACAAGGACTTTGAGGTCATCAACGCCATGTACAAGAGGGTCATGTCCGAGGACAAATACCTCTGCTCCAACGCCCAGAAGAACATCAATGCCGGAGTCTTTGTCAACGGCGAGATGCACCCCAAGATGGAGAAGGGACCCCTGTTCTTTCAGCAAAAGGTGCGTGAGGCTTTGCAGGGGCATCACAAGCATGAGGTGGATGCCGGACAGGAGATTTGGCCTGCTCGACAGACCATCCCCAAGACGAACGCATCCAGCAATAAGGATGCCGAATTCTGCTCAGCAGTAGATTGCTGCAGGATCAACAAGGAGCCGATTTTAGTTTGAATGGTGGAGAGGGAAAAGTCACGTTCTGAGCATTAGGTTTACGGTTTGTTGATAGCGTTTGTTTGAGAAAGAAGCTTGCGATTTCATATATGGCTGTGCTTGTTGAGATTGATACATATAATTTCCATAGTAATTCTTGATAATCTAAAGATAAATATGTGCTTACAGAGTCTTCGTGGTTGTCGAGCCATGTGCTGTACATGTCCTCTCGAAAACGGATTGTTGGCTGTGCATGGCAGGGAAATGGTTCACATCATTCTCGCCAGTGTTACTCCATGTTGAGCTTCACCATGTCCTGCACTTTGTCATTCTGTGCTCGTTGTCCAGTCTTTGTAATTTCATTGCGCGGACACGCTTGAACCACAACTGCTGTTTTGTCTCACTGCCCGTAATCCGGCGACTTGGTTGTAGCATCCAGCTTTACTGATGGGTTAGGATCTCTCTTCAAAAGGGCTCACATATACAAGCCAAACGTGCAGTGATACGGCATGCGAGTGACGCGATTGAAGATGAATCTCCATAGCAAAGATCTAGTATAAAGGCCACGACAACTCCAGAGCTGAAACTCATGAGGACACCCGGGTCCAAAATGTACATGATGATGGTGAAAATGCGCCTCTCCGACATGTCTAAACTCCCAGTCTGATTGCCATGGCGCCCGATTTACTGATTACCTCCCATAACATGATGCTCCTGTTCCACCCGACACAAACCCATCAAACAGAAAACTGAGACTGTTGCCTCTCTCGCCTCTCTTCTTCTTCAAGCGCGCCAACGGTATCGAGGGCCAGGCGCGACAGGTGAGCGATCGAGTCCAGCAAGCCTTTGGTCTGACGTGCCAGGGGACTGTCGACGTCGATCTCAATGGCAGGACCAAGCTCCACGACGGCCTGCAAGATGTTCAGCCGATGCTCCAGTCGTCCAACTCGTTCGTCACCCCCCACGTTTCCTTCCCTCTGTGGCGTCCTCATTCCCGTGAAGCTTGCGGCCGGAGAAACCAGCTGGCCCAGGGAAACGTCGGGGTCTGGAAGAGGCGTCGTGAAAGGAGTGCCATGGATTCTCCGCCGCCCGATCTCTGGAGTTGCCACTGTACTGGCGGAAGACTCGCGATAGTCTTGACGTGGTCGCTTTCTTCTGTTTGACGCGACAGGCTGTGCATGGTCGACCTGGACCCTCTCGCCTTGGCCACCAAGAGAGACACCGGACCGGAATGCTCGCTGCCCGTTGGTTGGGCTGACCGTGGTTGCGACGCTGAGGCCCGAGAGGTTGCCGTCTCCTTGGTTGCTGGCAGCAGCCCGAGGGCGTGCAGCAGGGCGGGGATGGGCATCGGAAAGCTGTCGCATTGCTCTCTCCACATCCATAACCAGGACGGAGTAGGGGTAAGGGTTCTCGCGCCCATGTCGAAGAATCGCTTGTTGAGTGACGGCGGGCAGTACGAGGGTTGGTTCGATGTGCTCGTTTTCGGTGATCCAGGCATTCAAGGACTTGACAAGCCGCACGTTGAGTGGGACGACCTGGCCGAGGTAGAGGTACAAGAGCCAAGGCTCCTCGATTCTTTTCCCCAACTTGAACCGGACGGAGAGAGTGAAGAGACGACCGGTGAGCTGGGACTTGGTGCTGGCGGCAGACCAATCATCCGAGTGAATGGCGTGAAGGATGACCTTGAGGGAGGTGTTGGGGATCTGCTGCTTGACAAAGGCCGGCCAATCCAGGAGGCTGATGTCGTCGCTGGAGCGTCCTTTGCTCTCTTCGTCCTTTTGAACCTGAATAGCGACGGACCACTAGGCGTTACGCAGGCGGTTCCAGGTGTTTCGGACGACTTCCTCGGGGCAGTTGGGGTTATGGGAGGCGGTGTCTTGGTCATTGGGGCCACTGGGGTTGGAGGATCGCAAGCAGTTGAGGAGCTCGAGAATGCCCGAGTCCTGGACGATTCGAGAAGCCATGATGATGGGAGGTCTTTGGGGAGAACTCAGTGAAGGGTCGTGGTGGTGAAGGGTAAGGATTGCGCTGCGGCGTCTGGGGCAGAGCGGGCAAGACAAGGAGCGACAACAGATGCAAACACAGCAACGCCGGCACGAGTCTTTGGAAACAAATGTGAATGGATGCAAAAGGGGCCTCGGATGAACCGACCTGGCTGGTCGCGATGCCTCAAAGATGAGGGTGATGTGAAGGAGGAGACAGAGAGCATCGGGAAGGAAAGTGGTGGAGGGACCTCGTGACCTGTCGGTACAGAATCTCGTGCACAGTCACGTGCCGTAAATGACACGGCCGTAAAGGTACCAAAACTCGAGGCGACGTGAATCTAACAATGAGCTTCAAATGGAAGTTATCAATGTGCCCGTATGTACATCGTAATGTTTTTATCAATCTCAGTTATTCAATTTTGACATCTGGCCCCCGCGACGTGCGGACTTGGAAAATATCGCTTTCTTGAAGCGACAATCGAAACCTTCGGCCCAAGCAATAAAATACGGCTTTTCATGCTGCAAAATACGGCATTCGAAGTAAAACAAACCGACCCGAGCAGGTTTGGGGGGTGAAAATTCCGTAGTTTGCGCATGTTACTCCCCTAAGACGACTTGAACCAACCGGTAGGTCGCAAATAACGTGTAACGAGTGTTTAGAACTTCAATTACCCTCTCCCCAACATGTACCGGGCCCGAAAGAAGCTGTTTCGTATTACCCATTGAAATTGAGCGTATTTCTACAATGTACAGGACAAATGGAAGTTACTCAAGAGTGAAAATTTATCAAATCAAGCATGAGGGTGAAGAGACATGCTAAAGATGGCAGTCTCTTTGCACTGTCTAGGAAAAAGTCAAATTTATTGCATCGTTTTTGATATTTGATCCAAGTAACCCGCAAGAACAGCTTCTATTTTCTTACTAAACCTACTGACCAGACCTTATTACTTCCCAAGTCTCGAGGCTACCTTCCCACTCTAAACATTATGGCTTTGAAGGTACAGAGTGACTGGAAGCTAAAGCCCTCCATTGTGTTCAAAGTTGATAGTGTAACAGCCCCTGCGTTATGATACATAGTTTGTGATTGGTTTCAAGCTGTATAATCCCCCTTTCATCGATTGACCCATTCTTCCAGTCAAATTGAAGCTTCAGACAGCTACACAATGCGGCCTCAATGGCATCCGCCCTCACTCATCCTCATCATTCTCTCTCACCATCGCAGAAAAACCAGTACAGCTTCCTTAACTCCGAGAACCATCATCGTCAAGATGAATCGATGGCCAGGAAAGCCTCGCTCACGACTATATTGACCAATATCATCCTCAGGCCAAAGAGCTGATGGAGAAGCTGACCGGGTCCTGGTTTATATAGTCATAAGCGAGCCTCGCCTGGCCATCCACCCTTGCCGATGAGTGTTCTTGGCGTTGGAGAAGCTACAGTTGGTCTTTCTGAGATACTAAGAGAAAGAAATAAGACAGGGAGAGTGGATGAGGGTGGATGAGCCATTGAGGCCACGTTGCGCAGCTACTGGTTGTAATCGAGAAGGATTATTTCATGGGCGGAAGAGCGGACAGTTCTTATAGCTATTGAGGCCAAGACAACCTCTCATGATGCATCAGGTATGAGTCTTCCTACGGCATGCACGCAAGATGAAGACGTGCTCATCTTGAACATACTTTATTAGAGACATGAAAGCATCTATTGAGTCATTGGAGCCGTGTGTGATGCTGTATCTAACCTTACTGATCTGAGTCACTGGGTTTCAAGGCTTGGGTACTGGGCCTCTACCGACTGATGATTGTGTTGGGTTATTTTGATCCCCTTATTGGATGTCATAATGTTGACACTTAATAATGCTTAAAATGGGAAGAGAACTGTGTTCCTTATCATTGTGGAAGCATTCTTGCCTTTGAGATACTGATACGCAACTTCACAGAAAGCTTCTGCGCCCAAGCTACCTAGATACAACTAAATGCTGGCCCTAGGGACGCTATTCTAGACAGGCAATCGGCATGCACACCAATGCCCTAGCTGGTACACGTAGGCTTCCACTTGAGAAATCTCAAAGTCTCTTTCGCGAAAGGGAAGCAAAGTTCCTGTATATCTACCACTCTCGGTAACCAGGGGAGTGCTTCGGTTGCAAAGCCTCTCTCAACACGGAATACCTGTATGAACCCTTGACCTCACCTCTGGATCACAAAATACGTCAATACAAACCCTTGCTGAGCATCCTAACCCAGTCGGTGAAAGATGAATTGGTGATCGGTTTGGCCCACCTTTCCCCCACGCGATTCCCTTTACACACAAATGCTCCGTGGCTCTGCTCACGCTATTGGCCATGGCCAAAGCACGACATACAACCCTCCCATGGCGATATTGAGATCTTGTTCCAACGCCGTCGCTTGGAGCGCGTTGCGAATGCCCAAGTCACAATATGAGAGTGATGTAATCAGAGAACCTGGCGATTCTTCCCAATTATTGGTCGAACAGTTCCGCGGAGACGTCATTACAAGCATGGACAGCGCTGATGAGAAGAAGCTCTCTACAAGTAAGCCGTACAAATCAGAGCAAAGCTCATCAGACAGCGCCGATCTTGGTAGAGTGACCCAGGTGATGGAAAGATTTAGCGACGCGTTTGATGTATCGGTACTTGGTCCCGTATGGAAATGGAAGGGTCATAATTGCCTACTGTTGTCCCCAAAGATGCTCAAATGCGACATTGACGACACCTGAGCAGGGGTTACCATGGTGCAATAACTCCGAAACACACATCATGCAGCCCAAATACCGTTGTATTTATATAGTCGAGATGTTCTACGGGCGAACTTTGCACTGTAATCCAATTACATTCCCCTATCCCACCGCTGGCGCATGCTGTGATGACTTCTAAACTCAAGACAGAACTGCCGCCCGACCTCAGCGACGAGGCTGGCACGGTCGAAACGAGAACCTCGGTGAATGAGAAAGCGCTTCTCCGAAAACTAGATGCCAAGCTCCTTCCAGCCGTTGGAGTGCTGTATTTACTGTCTTTCCTGGACCGCAGCAATGGTGAGACACCACCCAAACAACTCAGCAGCGCGCGGTTAGGCTCACGTATAATGTACAGTTGGGAACGCTCGGATCGAGGGAATGGTTGATGATCTAAAAATGTGTATGTGAGCCATGCTTCCACGACTCGATGACTCACTAAGACTTGATTGATCAGCTGGAAACGAATACTTAACTGGCCTGACTCTTTATTTTGTCGGCTACGTGCTCTTTGAGGTTTGACGACCCCGGAACCGAGCCAGATTGTTTCTTTCTAGCTAAATGACAGTCAGGTTCCATGCAACATTGTCCTCAAGCGGACTACTCCCCGAATGTGGTTGCCAACTCTCACAGTCGCCTGGGGCATCGTTGCCACTCTGCTCGGTATCGTCCAAAATCTGACAGGCTTCCTCATCGCCAGGTTCTTTCTTGGTGTCACTGAAAGCGGATTGTTCCCGGGAGTCGTTTTTTACTTTTCCATGTGGTACAAGCGTCGTGAGAGACAGTATCGCATCTCGCTCTTTTTCAGCGCCGCATCGCTTGCTGGTGCATTTGGTGGAATTCTCGCATATGTCAGACCTCTCTCATAAGCCCTGACTGCGTTAATAGTCACTGACATTCGAGCTAGGGAATCGGCAAAATGGCGGGCGTCGTCTGGGATAAAGGATGGCGTTGGATCTTCATTCTTGTGAGTTTCACGTGCATGTCTCGTGGGCTGGAGCTGAAGCCAAGCAGGAGGGAATAGCCACAGTGCTCGTCGCCATCGCAGCATACTGGTTCATCGAGAACTACCCCGATACTTCCAAGTTCTTGAGCAGCACAGAACGTGATTTTATCCACGACCGTCTAGCCGCAGACAGCGATGCCATGCGCCAAGAAAAGTTCACTTGGGCTGCAGTTCGTGAAGCTCTGAGGGATCTAAGCTGCTGGCTCTATGGGCTAGCCTTTCACACCATGAGTCTACCTTTGTACACTCTTTCTTTGTTTCTGGTAAGTCTTTGTAGAGATGCTCATCAGTTAGGAACACGCGTGGCTCACAGTATGCTTTTAGCCCACCATTATTAAAGATCTTGGATATAAAGCCGCAGTCGCTCAACTTTTGACAATCCCACCATACGCTCTCGCTTTTATAACAACACTGACGGTCGCTGTCGCTTCTGAGAAAGTGGGCAAGCGTGCAGTCTTTATTGCCGGCTCCTCCGCGGTGGCAGCCATTGGATACATAATCTTGCTGGCAAACACTAACCCGACAGCCCGGCCCGGGGTTTCCTACTTGGGAACCTTTTTTGCAGCTGCTGGAATCTACCCAAGTACCGCACTTGTTCTTTCATGGCCAGCGATTAACGTAAGCGGACAAACCAAGCGAGCAATTGCCAATGCCATGCAGATCAGTATTGGCAACCTGGGTGCGGTTCTGGGAACGCAGCTGTACCGCGCGAATGACGGTCCTCGTTTCATCGTGGGCCACTCCATGGCTCTAGCCTATCTAGTCGCCAACACTATCGTCGTGTCTATCTTGGGGTGGCGGTTGAAGAAGCAGAACCAGAGCCGAGCAGCAGTCTCTGAGGAAATCAAGCATGTTGGAGAGGTTGAAGATTGGAAGGGTGACTCGGATGTGAGATGGAGGTTTGAGTACTGAGGTTATAGGCTATTACGAACGCTGCAGGTATAGAATTGGACTAAACTTTGAACGAGTGACACCAAAGCCTGTAACTACGCCCCTGAGCCTTCCTAGGAGTACAACTGATATGAGTGTCTCGTGGTAACATCCCAGCATTTCGATGTGATACCCAGATTTGCCGAACCCCCCGTGCAGTCACCTCCACTAAACACACGAACTAGAAGGAGATCAGTGCGTGCCTGCGACAGAATGGAGAAAGAACATTACCTTGGCAACCTGAAGCTAGTGAATTGATCACAAGGCTAGCAGCATCCAAGCTATAGCATATCCCATCACAGGGGGAGTAGTTCTCGACAGATTGCGACTCGCACACATTACTACTACCCAGAGTGATCTATGCCCGAGCATCACAACCCACGGTTGGGGCGGACCAGGAGAGACATGAAAGAATGCTGGTCATGATGCCCAGCTTGGTCAAGTCGAAAATATTGCGATAAAGATGGGGTTTCGAGTACTGATATGTGCTGGCTGATGAAGATTTGTTGTTGGTAAAAGTAGATAAGTCTTTTCCAAGATATGCTCGGAACGCTGATGCTTATATGTTCACTGCAGCTTGCTTTAGACTATCCTTATTACGCATTGGACTGAGACACCATTGTGGACTGCCAACACATCAAGGCCCGTGGCACCCAGGGTACGAAATTGCCATGATACGTGGCCTAGCTTAGAGGATTGGTGCAAGCAATGGTGACTCAGATTCACATCGTTCTTGAACAACCATACTTGAGACGCGGTACGAGGGCTTAAATCAGCTTGACAGAACAACAGATCATTCAGACCCAACCAGTGCAGTCCATTTGGATGTAGTTTTCATTCATCAAGTTTGCTTTCACATCAGCACTTAAATTGCTAAATCTATCCTAAACTTCGAGACCTGCTTCTGGTAACTTGTCGTTGTGTGCGAGAGCAAATGGGCTGATGATTATTATACATGAACAACCATGTTTCAAGACAATTTTCATTATCATGAACCACTACATGGCAGAAAAATAAGACAATCTACCGACTTTTATCAGATGACAGGGGCTTGGTACCCATTTGTATCATATGTGATACACCGACAATCCCTAACAATCGACCAAAAAAATGCTCAACTGGTCATTTCTTGCGAGGTGGTAAGGTCAAGACCCGGAGAGCCGTTTGGAAGCCCCGAGCCAAGCTTATTGTTACCGTGACACCCAGTATAACCACAGCAGTGAGGATCAGTCAAACAGCAATCGAAACGGCTTGTAGACTGCGGGACAAAGAGCGTAAGACACGTCTCCATAGATATGAAACCAGTACATGAACGCACTTGCCGTTGACAGACGTACCTCGAACTCGGTTGTGCCTATAGGCTTGAAATTGCCCGGGCTCGCAGCCTGGCACCGTACTTCCACATGAGTAGCGGCGCAGGGAACGCAAAAGCCAGTCCTGCAAATGCCATGGCGCTGTTTCCCCATCCATAACCAAGTACGTGGTACATCTTGGGTGCGAAGAGAGGAAACAAGAATGCAGTCAAGCTTCTGACAAACTGCTGTGCCGCTATAGCGCTGGATGTATGGTCGGGGTACGCGTCGATCATATAAGCCGTCATGGGCATTCCGGCCATCTGCATGCCAAACAATGTCACAACCATGCCGAGATCAACGAATGCCCAGTGCACCAGTTTTTCTGCACACCACCCATAGATGATGAATCCTAGAGGCCCCACCAGGACAGCCGGAAAGATGAGTGGGATGCGATGCTCAGGGACATGCTGACCGCCAGACCGGTGCTCCATTCTGCGGTACAAGAGGTCCATCAGAGAGCCGCCAATCTGAGAGCCAAGAACCTCGCCAAGCATGCAGGCGATGTAGTGAAGACCGCTAACTTGGACTGACTGATGATAATGGTTGATCCACAGCTCAGCAAAGCTCGATAGAACAATGTAGAGAAGCCCGTAGTCGATGGCAGAGATGAGAGCAGAGACTTGAACGATGGGATGGAAGAGCAGTAGCCGTAAAGGTCGACTAAGAGCTTGGACAAGAATCTTGGCAAGACTTGTTTGCGACTCAATGCGTTCCTGGTGCGTATAGTAAGGGTCGCCCGTTTCCTTGCGCAGCTTCTTAGCTCGCTTTTTGAGGATCGCCGGAGCATACGTCTCGCGGAAACTCGTCAGCGAGAGGACGGCCATGGCGCTTTGAAATATGGATGTTGACCAAAACATCCACCTCCAAGAGACACGATAGGTCATGAAGCCGCCGACGATAGGACCTATCACGTATCAGCTCAGGTAAACATGTCATGGATTTGGCTAACGTACCGATGGCAGCGCCCAACAAGGGAATCAGTAAGTACCACTTAAGAGATTTTCCGCGCTGATCTGGCCGCCAGATATCACCAAGTACGCCTCCTCCGAGGGCATAGATGGCGCTGGCTCCGAAGCCGGTCAAGAACCGAGCGGCAATAAGAAACGCCTTTGTGTTGGCGAATCCACATGCCAGATTCCAGATGAGAAACCATATGTTGGAAGCATGTAGGACTACCTCACGTCCGTAGACTTCAGATAATGGCCCAACTACGAGCGGTCCAAAAGCCGTGGCCAGCAGGTAGATGCTTAGAGCCATGACAGCCTCAGTCGGGCTCATCTGTAAGTCGTTGGCGATTAGGGAGAGAGCGGGCGCCATGACGGTCGATACGAGTATTCGATTGAACCCAGTCACTGAAAGGACGTTGGTGACAGCCCATTTGCGTCTTTCTGGCCAGTTCTTGGGATTTTCAGTATCCAGGTCGCCGAATGCGACAAGGTACGGGTCTGGATGAGCCACGGTCATAGACCCCAGCTCGGTGCCGGCCGCGATGTCATTGTTGGAGGTGATCTTGGTATCGTGATCCATGTTGAAGTCCAAGAGCGAAGGCTCTTGAGGAAGAAAGACAAAGACCTGCCAAACAGCCAGACTCAATCCCACTTATATATAAACATCAACGAGAAAACTCAAGCGAGATGTCCGGATGTAGATCACACGGAGGTAATGCGGATATATCGGAGGCCGGCAACGGAGCACTCAACAATGCACTCTACAAGGATTCAAGGACCCAGTTAGAGATTAGGCTATATATCTGCCTGGAAGAGCCGGGTAGAAGAGGGGTAAAGCAAGCGAATGGAGTGACTCAGTACTTCATGGTGGAACAAAAGTGTTGGTAAGCGAAACTGTGTTCTTTGTTATTGTGGAAGCACCTTGCCTTTGAGAGGCGTAAGCATTATACATCGTTGGTAAGCGAGATTAACCGAGCATTTTGATGTGAGGCGCATTATCTATGTGACTTGAAAGTACCTGTATTCTGATGTGTTTCTTAGTCTCTAATTATTTAATACGAACGCGGAAGCTTAAATCCAGAGGCTCTCAGCTGTTGAAATACGCCATTAGGGTCATACTTGGTGGCAGCTTCCGTAAGATGACGAACAGCCTGAGATCCATAGTTCGTTAGAGGATCCTGATCGCCCAGAGCATAGTTGAGATATTCCCAGTTCTTGTTGGCAAGAATCTCGTCAGCGTATTGGTTGACCGCGTCTCTGTACTCCAGCGCCAAGGGCGCAATCTTTTCCTGGTTCTCGGCCGTGTCGACGGTGACAGCGATAAGCCACATGAGGGTAGGGCCGTCGGCGACGATATCTTCAAGACCAAGGACGTTACCGCCGGCCTTGACGGAGTGAGCAACCATCGATTCGGTGACGGGTTGGAATTGGACAAGAACGCTAAACTCAGAACCGGGGGCTGCAGCCTTCATCAACTCGACATATTCGGCGTGCTTGTCATCCATAAAGTTCATGACCCGAACGTCGCTGGTGGTTAAACCAGTCATCCAATTAGCACTAGAAACTGGTCAGTAGTGTGTCGGAGGCTTGTTTGTCTCTGTTCGAGCTTACTAGAGGCCGAGTGGTGTAGGGCCAGTGAACTGAGGCACAAGATCTGCAATCTTGCCAGTCTTCAGAGTGTTGGATACGTTGGAAAGAGAGAGAAGAGAGTCAAAAGCCGGGGCCGCAGGGACGGCGTCAACGTTGGAAAGAACCGAAAGCAGTTTACGCTGCTTCCCGTCAAATTGCACGGATACAATCAGTTGAGAGGCGAGGTCCTGATCCATCTTCTCTGCAAAGTCAATGTATGACTTGAACACTTCGTCGCGTTGGGACAAGTCAAAGTTGACAAAGCCTCCCCAGAGATCATTCGACTCGACAACATCTGTCTCGAGATTAGTATCGTCATGATAGACAACGAAAAGGCCAGCTCAAGGCGACAATCATTTCAAGGGTAGGCTCACATTGGTCAACACGAGTGACGAAACCAAAGTTTCCAGATCCGCCTTTGAGAGCCTTCCAGAGGTCAGAACTCTCGTTAGCGTTGGCGTTGACGATGGCGCCGTCTGCTAGGACAACCTCGAAGTTGGCAACGGCGTCGCAGGCAAAACCGCGAGAGTTGGAGTGGAACGAGTACTTAGGAGTCAGTTAGTAACACGCAAACACTCAAGCACGAGCGCAACTCACTCCTCCACCAGTAAGAAATCCGCCGACGCCAACGACAGAGGCTCGGCCACCGACTGCGGCGACACCATGTTCGTTCAATGTCTCGTAGACAAGGCCCCAATTAGAGCCCGGTTGCATCATAGCAACCTTCTTCTCGGCATCGTACGTTGTAGCGTTCATGTAGGCTGTGACAAGATGCGTTAATCACCGTATCTGATGGAATAGGCTAAAGAGCAGTACTTACTAAAGTCGATGGTAATGCCATCCTCGACGCCGTTGGAGCCCTTCCACGCAGAGTGCGCTCCACTGCGCATGCCGAACGGGCACCCATTGTTGGAGATGACACTGGCGATCTTTGAGACATCTTGAGTATTCTCGGGAAGAACCATGCACCAAGGTTCAAGAGCAGCGTTGGCGGAGTAGTACGTCTTTAATCGAGCCTTGTATTCAACGCTCTCGGGTATGTAGACTTTGCCTTCGAGCTCAGGCACCAAAGCGAGGATAGAACACTGTACATGATACGTCAGCCAGAAAGCCTGGATTTGATTGCAGCAATATAAACGTACGCATGGACACGAATCGCGCAGTGCTGCAGCTGACGTGCACACGGCCAGCAGCAAGGCACCAGCAAGGGAGGTCTTCATTGCGTGAGAAGATGAGCTTCAGATGAAGTGACAGACAGGTGTATCGGTGGGAGGTAGAAGTCAAATTGAGAAAAGATGACCAAGCATTAATGAAAGGAAAAGATGAATGGAACTATCCGTAAAGTCTCGGGAAGCGTCTGAGTTAAACGATGTCACTGCCACTACGTAGAATGATTACAAAGTATCTCCTATCAGGTACAAGCACTACGATGCTCCTTGGCAGACGCACAGATCAATCTAGGCGAGATCTTGGCCCACCGGAAGGACGGAAATGAAAGGGGACTGGGGCGGATTACAAGATCAGTGGAGATAGACGTTTGACCAGGGCGGAGAAGTTGAAATATCCCGCGCTTGACAATGGATAATCCGGGGAAGGTTGAGGAACTGGCAGAATGTAAGATATCACGATGATAAGATGTGAGTCTGTAGAATGGTCGAAATACAGCATTTATCAGTTATAACTTTTCTTCAAGATCTGAATATGCGAGATGCAAAAAGGAAAAATGCCTCAACTTGGCAACTCCTTTTCTGGCTGTTGGTTGTTGGTTCATCATTGTTACAACTTGCCAAGGTAACCCTTGAAGACTTTTCCACCTCTCACACGCATTGGCCCTTGTCGATCACCCGCACGAAGGATTCTGATACATGACAACCACCAACAACCAACAGCCCGCTAATCTCGTATCGTCAATCCTTTCCACTCGAGGAAGGTTCAAAAGCCGCGGAAATATCTCCTCAGATGCGGCTCCAGCGTCTATCCTCGTCGGTCGGAAGTAGGCCGGCATTCCTGGCCACTCACCTCGGGCTTGGCGATGCAAGCCGTTGAATCTCGGCGATCCTTGGTGTTTACCATCCCAGTCATTAACGTCCTTTGAGCGCTTTTACATAACGAGGCATGTTTCACGCTAGACTTGCAGTTCAGCTGACCAACACTGGAGCTCCTCCTTGGAAGACCCATCCCCATCTTTAACCTACCTTGGGGCCAACTCCCGCGCCAGCTGCAGATGCGATTCCTCACATTATGAACCTCTGCCAACGTGTACCCGATATGTCGAAGAGATGATCGACTTTCCAACTATCAACGGCACAGAGGTCTTTCGCCTGCCTCCGGATGGCTATGTCGTCGACTTTGACCACCCGAAGCAGCAACATGTGTTGGATCACTACTTGGTCTTTGGCGTGGGCGCCCCCTTGGCTTTTATTGCGCTACTGCAGAGATACTATACCAAAATCTTTCTCTCCAAAGGACTGCAGATTGACGATGGTGAGTTGAGTATCCAACACCGATGGGTGTGAGATTAAAGCCCGCGAACCAACACTGACCTTACCCAGGATTCATGTTTCTCGGATGGGTAAGCCAACCAACACCTAATGAACCTGAGACCAGCCTCTATGATTGTTGCTGACTGTCGAAGCTCTCCTCTGTGTTGACGCAAATACTATTGACTGGTGAGTTCCGATGGGTCCCTCAATATACTCGACTCGCCTAATCACCTCGTCCCATAGCTTCCATCGCCCAAGGCGGCATGTGCGCCCATTCCTGGGAAATGTCACTGAAAGACTATGAGCACTACTCTTTGGTAAGCCAACTTGCTATGTTTGCCTCCAAGATTCCATCTCACACCAAGTCTAGCTGAGCTACATCGCTGCACCCATGTACCAGTTCTGCAACGGCTTCGTCAAGATCTCTCTTCTCACCTTCTACCTTCACCTCTCTCCTCAGAGATGGTTCCGCATCGCTGTCTGGTTCACCATTGGCGTTGTCTCGGTCTACACCGTCGTCATCACCTTTATGATGTTCTTCAACTGCAATCCTCCGCGCAAGGTTTTTGACAAGAAGCTGGAGGGCAAATGCACCGACGCGGCCATTCTGTACATGGCTACAGCAGTGTCCAACATCATTACAGACGGTATGTTGGTTCTCTTGCCTATCCCCATGGTGTGTAAGCTCCACATGCCCAAGGTCCAAAAGGTTGGGGCGATCGCGGTGTTTGCACTTGGGTCATTGTAAGTGGCAATGACACAGCAGAAAGGTCTTGAACTAATGAGTCTAGGACTGTCATTACCACGTCGGTCATTCGCTTGGTCAAACTTCCTGCAGTGCTCGCCAGCACCGATCCCTCCTGGGACTCTGCCCCAGCGAATATTTGGACGTAAGTTAAGACTCATCAATACACACCTGGACCAGACGTTAACACATGCTAGCTTTGTAGAGGCCAACCTTCTTGTCATATGCGGTTCTATACCTACGTTGCGCAAGTTCTTTAAGCACTTTCTGCCCCGTATCGTCGGGTCTTCTGGGGTCTCTGGCTACGGAGGGGCATCCTATGGTCATCAACAACAGAGCAACACACTCAGTCGAGCGCGCAAGGGGCGTAGCCATTATGCACAATTTCCAGAGGATAATGGTACCGAGATGGAGCGTTTTTCCGACGATGACAACAAGAACAGCGGTACGGTGGTAGTGGGTGTGGGAAGAAATAATGGGTTGCGGGATGATCTTAGCGAGAGAGCGATCTTACAGACGCAGACGTTCACAGTACAGTACTCGTCCTAAAAAAAATGGGAGATAACAGGGCAACTTGAGTATGACATAACAAGGAATGATGCGGACTACATGTGAATGGAGGGTCCAGAGTGCCCGGCCTGGACTGTACAAGGTATTAGGTTGGGATTGTATCATATCAAGCCACTGATGATTGTGCAAGCAAGTACACGGAAATATTCAAAGTATCTGGTCTTGCAAAACTGCTGCATGCGCAGTTCATCGCGAGCCGTTATTCGGATTTTCCAACCGGTTTCTGACGCAAACATCCAGCCGGATGGGAGACGCCTGACTCTCCCGGGATTCAGGAGGACGCGTTGTCAGATACAACAGCTTAACGAATCCAATGAAGCCTTTATGTAACGATCTCGAGCTCTTATTGCTCCTGTGAGGCAGGCTAAAGTATAATTAGAGGCCGCTAGTGAAGTACAAGATGCTCCGGGTAGCTGCCCATCAGATTTGCGAGTAATATTACAAAGTCACAACAATCTATCCAACCGCTTCTTTTGCATTTTTTCTCATTTTTAATTCTTCCATGCGTCTTACTCTATCTAGACGTACTATCGCAACCAAGAGCGATATTGGCACTATTTGATCTTACAAGCAGACCAAAACGTGTAGGATCTCAAGCCGATGTGATGCAAAACAGGCAGCCAACTGGCAGGCGGATTCTAAAGCATGATACAAACAGATGCATGGCAGCTATGACCAGTATTTAGTGTCTTATGGAGAAGAACGTTGAACCTTATAAACCTCCCAAGAGGAATCACTCAGCACAACAGGGCACTAGCTCCCCTTGATCCCAGCATAAGAGATGTTGCCGAGCCCAGGAAAGACCCTCTTAAGACCAGGTCGAAAGGAATTAAAAAGGCAGGTGCGTACTTGTCTCAATGTTATCCCTATTAATGTGAGCTTCCTCGTCGTCTTCAAGACGTGTACAAGATCCGTGACCAACCACGAGGGCTGGAGTAAACAAGTCAAAGAAGGCCCTATCCTGCAAACGATGAGTAAGGTTACCGACTTGGCGGTTTACATTCGGACGAATCTCAGGGACTTTCAGTTGAAAATGCAGACAAAGGTGAACAGCGTAGAAAGCTGGAGCTGCTGTTTGCGGAGCGGAGTGTTATCGATGTATAATGCATATGCCTCTCAAAGGCAAGGTGCTTCCACGATAACAAAGAACACAGTTTTCTTCTCAATTAAGCATCATAACCCAATGCTCGCACATTAACCTCCCATAAGACAATCCGCGAACGGGAGCATTAGGGCGTTATCGGCGAGTTGAACGAGGGACTGCCACGAGGGTGTCAACTTGCACCTGGCTCAGAGATTGAGACAGAGAGAGGTTGCCATTAGGCAATTGGTTCTAGCTAATTTAGAGTGGAAAAGATAAGCAGGAATTCTCACATGAGAACGAAGACCAGTATGACAATTCATCATAGTTCCGAAGCGGCAATCCATGGACTGAGCTTAGACTGTCAAGTTGTGGATGGTGGCAAATGCCACCGTTCGCGCCGGCATGAACTGGAATTTATTTTCATTGACGCCCTAGGCCATCTGTATGCATATGAACCTGGTAAGAGGCACATCTCTCAGCCCAGTTAACTACCCAGTTCCCATTGCCTCGGATAACTCCACGCTCAGTGTCATTACTTCGGTAATTCAAATCCCGTTGTCTAGATCAAGCTCAAACTGGCCCTCGCGGATAGAGCCACGAAGCTGAATGGTTCCCATGAGATATGAGACGTCACTGTACTCTGCGGAAACCTTGTCGGCATCGTTTGGGGGAGGAATGGGTAGTTGAGAGCTAGCTCTAAATACGCGCTGCTTCTCGCCAACTATATATATGATGGTCACCTTATCGGGTGTAACGGATCGAATGGCTTCCTGCGAACAAGGCATTAAATGGGAAGTCTAAGATTCATGCATAAGATGGTTCAGGGCTTTGGACTTACCTTGGCTTTTGGAGAATGGCCGGGATATATTTAGAGAGTGAAGGTATTGCGGTGTTTAATAAAACAAGAGTTTCCGTTGGGAGAATGCCGGCATTATATAGGTGCAGCACGACGGTATGTAAAGTTGTAACTGTGAACATGACATACGGTGTTGTCTTCAACAACCGAGGAACGACAGCGCCAGGCAGGCTATGGACGCAGTTTTGTCTCATTCCGTCGATACGTGAATAACCATATAAACAAGAACATATGTCAAATTCATGCCTCTTATTCTTCCAAGGTCCAAGCCACAACCGGAAGCTATCAGCTGCCGCGTCGCTTACTCATAAGCTCCAAGGGTATTATGTTTGGGTCGAAAGGGCACCCTTAGCCGCGTTGAGATTGGTTGCGGAACGCGGTCACATGACTTCCCTGTACTTAGCTAGATCAGAGCCACAGTTCAACCTGGGCTCACGACGTTCCTCATGCACCTTTGAATTGAATAAGACCTCAATTGAGGCAGAGTCTTAAGATACCATTTGACCGCTTGATGGCTATTTTAATGAGATTTATTTGAGAATTTTTGACCAGCTGGAAGCTGCCTAAATTGCTGCCATGAGAATACCCTATTGACAGGTAAGTACTGACCTGTTTTGCTCTGTGGGTGTGGGTGTGTTCTTGTCTCCGACGAAGTATAGAGCAGGCTGTAGACTCGGTTTCAACTTCACATGCGGATAGGATTAGAAGATTTAAGATGGCGCGTTGATCTGACCAGGGTTCGTTATCTTGCAAGACAAATTCTTTGGACATCTAACACCCAAATCCAAATTTATTCCGGTTAGCTAATTTCAAAGCGAAGCCTCAATTGCACGTAGAATTGCTCGACTGTAACCTCAACAACATTCTATCGCTTGGAAGACTATGATTAGTCAAGCTCGTGCGTACGTTGCTTAAGTTTCAGTATTCCACGCTTAAATCTTTCTATACTTCTTCTTTTTTACACGCCTAACGTCGATGCATCAGGCGCGTGGCCTAGTAATCTCACTTTCGCTTCGTATCTTGCTCACGAGCGCCCGCATGATTAAGGGTCCGGGGTTTTGCATTCTATTTACACCTCCATGATAAATGACAAAAGAGGAATGAGTTAAATGAGTCTGGGATATATGGGATGGGGAAAGAGGTTTGGATTTAGCAATCTTGCGTACCTAGTAGTTCGTGATCTGTCGCACTCTTCTTGTTCTTTTGGTTTATTACCCAACATTCCTGGCTTGGGACACAGTATATCTTTTAATTCACTGTCCACGGGATGTTAGGCAGTGTGTGCAATCCGGAGTGGAGTCATAGGCAGAATAAGCAGTTTGATCAATAAGAGAGGGGACGTGATAACGCCTAGGAGGTAATGAACTCAGGAATGAACCAGCATTTTGGAAAAAAGATCATGGTTGCTTAAAATCCAGCAATACAAGCTTGTTTCTACAGTGGTGGGTAGAATCAAGGAAGTTGGGAACTTTTTCTTAGCCCCTCTTTACTTAATATTTCAAGCATGTAGGTCATAATATAGGGCATTTAGCCAATAAATATCGGTGATATATTATAGGCTTTTGGTTAGGGATGGCAGGTAATTTATCGGACATGTGCACCGAGTTCAGATCCCCTCCATAGCAGCGTAGCATGTTGAGTAAGTGGCTGCATAACTTAGAACAACATGTCCCTTACCAGTGTTTCGAAACAGAAACATCAAACATAAATAGGGGTTAAATGGCACACTAACAATAACCTCGACGTCGGGGAGTATCCTCAATTGGACTAGCACGCCCGTGTAGCTGGCCGATGATACCTTGGAGAGGGGCAATGGTCAGGAACAGCAACTCAATTCGCATGCTGCTTTGACATTTGAAAGACTCCTGTCGCAGGAGCTTGCCTCGGCAGATACCCCAGACACACTCTATAGGTAAAAATTTAGCCGATCCCTTTCTTGTTGGGGTTTCCCTTCCCACGTGCCGTAGCATTAACGGTACACCATCACCGCAAATTGGCGCAAAGTGCAACATATAATACCCCGGCATTAATATAGTAGCGCTGATGCTGGAGATTGAGTTTCGCATAAGATGCCCGGGCCGCGTAGGCTGTCAAACGAACTGTCAGTTTACGGCTCCGAGACTAGAAATCCTTCTGTGACGCTCTTCAGAGCCAAAGTATCGGCTCATCATGGCATCGAATGTCGAGAATAGGGGCCCGGATCTTATGGGAGTCAACATCACCTTCCTGACTACGGCTCTCATCTCCATCGTTTTGCGATGTTATGTTCGCAGCTTCATGGTCAAGGCTTTTGGCCTCGATGACTGGCTCATGGTAGTTGGGACGGTATGTTATGGTGCCATCTACCTTCATTCTGTGCACACTTTACGTTGCTAGCTAACACTCGGTTGACTGTTAGATCTTCTTTGTCTTGTACGCCTCTTTTTCTACCGCGGGAGTCACCTATGGAACTGGTCGTCACCATGCGGATCTTGAAGAATGGCAGATCCAGAAAGCTATGATGGTAAGAGCCTCTCTCTGATGGGCTCGGCTTAACTCAATTCTAACTTAAGCATAGTGCTGGTGGTTTTGCTACCTTTGGTACGCCCTCGCTATGGTATCGACCAAAATCTCCATCGGCTGCTTCTTACTCCGTGTCGCAACACATAAACTCCAGAAGTGGATCATCTATATCGCTATGTTCTCGACCACGCTCTCTGGCATCATATTCTTCTTCGTCACAATGTTCCAATGTAGCCCGATCTCGTTCTTTTGGAACAAAACTCAGCCTGGAAAATGCGTCAAAATTGATGTCATCATCGCGCTGGCCACTCTATATAGCGTCTTTGCTGTCATCTCTGACTTTATCTTCGCCATCCTACCGGGATTCATTATATGGAAGCTGCAGCTCCACAGACGAACAAAGCTCCTTTTGATACCTCTTCTTGCGATGGGTTGCGTGTAAGTACACTGCCCCTTGTTACGTTACTTAAAGTATATAACCTATGGAGAGGAGAGTGATGCTAATAGTAAATCTAGTGCAAGCGCAGCAGTTATTGCACGCTTTCCATACTTGCCCATGTTCAAAAACCCAGATTTTCTTTGTGAGTCTACCTTCTTTGTTGGTTAGACAATGCACTGACTAAAAGTCACCAGGGAACACATTGGACATTGCAATCTGGTCTACAGTTGAGCAGGGATTGGCTATCACGGCTGGCAGTCTAGCAACCCTCCGGCCATTGCTCAAGCTGGCAACATTTCGCCTTGGGCTTACCAGCAAGCCAATATCCCTGCGCCCGTCTGACTACTTGTCGTCACCGTGTACTCCTGGGCCTGGAACTGAAGGCAGCTTCCCTGGACGCGAAGCATACACTCTCTCCTCTATCGGTCGTGATGGAGTAATAGAGGGGAAAAGGCCAGGCTCCAACCTCGCCTCCCCAAGCGAGTTCAAGCTAGGTTTCAGGAGAGAGACACAAAAGGAAGTCAAGGTAACACCTGTTGCGAGAAATGAGAGCGAGGAGGAGTTACGCTCGTCGTGGGATTACACGCCCAGGCACAGTCACTGGAGAAAGTAAGGGGAAAGAAACACTACAAGGATACGCAAATTACATATGCGCTGCAAATTACGGCACTTTAGTTTACTATTAATAGCATAATGACTGAGTGGCTACAGGGAATTCATAGCCTTGTTTTGACATGTACTTCCCGATATCTTGATATTGCGGAAACTTGACGTTTGCCAGGCAAGGGCTTAAATATTACGACTCGAACAGATCTTGCTCTAGATTCTTCGTTGTTACTTCATTTTGCAACCCAAGGAGGTAGGCCATAGCAAGCGAGACATTGCCAAGTAACATCGCCGCATGGTGGAAGCATGATTGTATCAATATATTATAACTAGCTCACGTCCCATTTGCCTCATTACCTGGTACATCAAATCTCATCAATCCCGTTTACTTCTTCAGCTGGCTCAAAATAACATCCGCGGCCTTCTCCGCCGCCATGAATGTTGACACAGCTGTAAAGGTGCCTGGAATGCGAGGATACACCGAGGCATCGACAACGCGAAGGCCAGCAACGCCGCGGACGCGGAAACTGGAGTCGAGAACAGCCATCGGGTCGTCATCAGCGCCAATGGGGCAAGTAGAAGAAGCGTGATGACCCCAGGCAGTGTCCTTGATGTAGGTTTCAATGTCTTTCTGTGAAGTGACATCAGCGCCGGGGAGGACCTCCTCGACCTTGACAGCTTGGCTGGCGAATGCCTTGCGGGTGAGCTGGACGGCCTCATACAGGGCCTGGAGGTCTTTGGACGACTCGCCGCTACCGGTATCGAAGTAGTTGAAGGTGATCTCAGGCACGTCGAGAGGATCGGCTGAGCGAAGAACAACCTTGCCGGCATTGTTGCGAGGGTGCGCCTTGAGGATGGCCCAGGAGAACCAGTCGTGCTCAATGGTCGCGTTAACAGCGTATTGGGGGAAGTAGCCTCTGAAGTTGACGGGGCCGCCGAAAGCAAAGATGTCAAACTCATCCTTAGCCGTAGCAGTGCTCTTGTAGAACATGGCGGCAGCCAGGCCTGAGGAAGAGTAGATGCCGTGGTCGCCACTAACAGGGGTCCTCCAGCGGTCGAGGCAGGGGTCCCTGTCCGTGAACAGGCTGAAGGTGCATCCATCAAATGAGGTGAAGTTGTCAGGAGTCTGTCCTTGGACGGTGATTTCGTAGTGATCCTGGAGGTTTGTACCAACGCCAGGAAGATCGGAAATGACTGGGATATCGAACTTCTTCAACTCCGCAGCAGGGCCAATGCCGCTCAGCTTCAGGATCTGTGGGCTGTTGTACACGCCTCCAGCGACGATAACCTCTCGTGATGCCTTTGCGCTGCCCTCCTTGCCAGCAGCATCGGTAGCCAGAGGACTGGCTTTGTAAAGATGCTTGCCGTCAAGGAACTCGACGCCAGTAGCACGGGGCGGCTTTGATTCATCAAAAGTGACCTTTGTGACATAACAATTGGTTCGGACATCAAGAGGATACCTCTTGGTGCCGTTGGCAAAGGTAGCATCTCGAACGGAGAGAATAAGCTCTCGGGGTCCAATACGGCTGGCTTCGCGGGAAGACAAGGGAATCTGGTAGTAGCCAGGGTTCTTATCACGAGCCAATGTGTCGGCGTTGGCGTCACCAGCAATGAGGTCGTCCATCGTGATGTTGGTTTTGGTCACCTCGCTCAGAGCAGTAGCACCTCCACTGAGAAGGCTCAGGAGCTGCTGGTCATTAAGAGGGATGCTGAGAGGCGCTGTCTCAGTGCTGAGCCAGCCATCATAGCCGTGGCCCTCTCGTCCGGCAGGCAAGTGCCTGTTGTCCTCGGCCTTGACAAAGTACTTGCGCATATTCTTGGCTGACCACGAGTCATCGCCAGTAAGTGATGCAATGTACTCAAAGTCGGACTGATGAGGATAGGCGGCAATCAGTGCATTGTGAGCTGTGCAGCCACCCAGAGCCTGTGTACGAGGATACAGCGTTCCCTTGAGGACTGCGTCCTTGGGAGGGTTGAGGCCCGTATACTCGCCGTTGGGAGTGTCGTAAGTGGTCTTGAAGTCGCGTGCCTGTCGTGCATCATCGGCATAGTGGTGCACAAAGAAGTTCCAGGCAATCTCGGGATCTTCCGAGGCATTGGCCGAGTAGGCAGGGACGGTGTAGTTGACCGTGTTGTAGTCGTCACCAGCCTCGATGAGAAGAGTTTTGTGGCCGGCCATAGCTAGGCGTGCGGCCAGAGGACCACCGCCAGCACCAGAGCCCACGACAACGTATTCATAGCCAGTGAGTGCAACGGCATAGACAGAAGCCGGCGTGGCCAGGAGGCCAAAGATAAAGGAGTGTCTCATAGTGGAATTAGCGTAATGGAATCGGACTTGGTGTATACAGTCGATCGCCTGTGGGCCAATCTACACACTATTTGCAAAAGAGTGATCACCCACGGATGCGGGAAGCGAAGAACAAAAGAATGACAGCTATTGAGTAGCGGATGATGGTACACGAGCCATAGTCTGACCCTTTGTATTTATAGGACCCGTCTGCTTTGCAGCATGTGAACGAGAGGTGTCCGAGCTTGGTAAGCTAACTTTAATGTTCTAGACTTTCATCAAGATATGAGATTCCTCTTTTGTCAATAGCGCGACAAATGCAGGGTATGCTTGACCGCGACGGGTTTCTGCCCAACATCTTGCATGCGTATTCGGAGATGAAGGGACATGAAGCCTAGTGACATGTAAAGCAGCAAATGCAGCAAGATACTGCCGAGGCCTCGCGCTACGGGACCAACAAGGGACTATGAATAGTACCGCAAGCCAGGTCGTGCATTTAAGCAGCCGTTATGGTTGCTGTGGATGGTACCACAGGAGGGAATGCTAACTCCACGTAGATGGTCTCCGTTCCACCCTGCATTGCCTGTAACCTTTAACAGTTTGGTCGAGTTTCGTCCCCGCGGCTTCCGGAGCAAGGCCGGGGGCATTCGGCCGTGTAGGGTTGTATTCGCCCGATGGGAACAAGGATCAGAACCCTGGCTTGCATCGGGGATCGACATTAGATCAAACCCCTGTCTCACTAATGTGTCGTCTACTGTCCTTTGAGGAAGGTCTTTACCTAGAAGACACATCCCTGTTTTGTCTTTAGCAGGGAATTATTGCGATCTTGGTAGATGACAGGCTTCTTAGTAATGATTTCGTCGAAATTAGAGTTGGAACCCCTGGACTGTTAACTTATTATTACGTGTTAGAGCATTTAAGTATTAGCGCCGAGACTGTTACTGATATTACTATTTAATTAATAGTATTAGAAGTCTTTATTTCAAATCTATACAAGCAGTTTCGGTGTGAATCTCTCTATTATTATTAAACTTATAAACTGCTCGACTAGAACGGCATGATATAAAGAAATAGAAACATTATAAAAGGTAGACTGTAATATATAATATATACATAGATAAAGCTATAACATGTTCCTGATTTAAAAGATCGACCACCAGAGGCTATAATAAAGCAGTTTAGCTATCCTTATAGTTATAAAACGGTCAGTAGCTTATAGAAATAGTGATTTAGTTATGGGGGGGTCTGTGGCACCTGTAAGTTAGGGCAGAGGATATACGGCTTGGTATGAAATAACTAGATAAGGGACTCAGAGGCTTGGTGTCTCCTTTTTATAGTCAGGCCACTTTAGCCTCGGGTTCTATAGTCCTACGACGGCGGGGTTAAAGCCAGCCTAGGTCCCCTCTGACCTTAGCAAGGAACTAATCACTCAGGGCGACAGCATTGAACGATGGGCCAAGTTCAGTTTGGCCCGTGTCATGGTGCACGAGTTGCACACAACTATGGTTCCGAGATCTAAGGCGATGCTACGTTCCTGGACGGAACGAGAAAGCCAAATCTTGTGCTCAGTACGTTGATTATTTGAGGCTCAAAGACCTTTTCAGTATACTGACTGATTCCCTCGATATCAGTTCTCGATAAGCAAATGGTGGACAAGAACGGTGCATTGGTCTATCTAGACAACGGAAGGTACACCTTTACAGGCGGAGCACCTATGCGTGTTTGTGAGTTTACATCAGCGTGTCAGCAGATGCTTGAAGCAGCAGGCTGACCAGCCCATCGCAGATACGTTCGAGTTTGTCACAAGAATTGCAATGAATCATCATGGGACCGCAAATGCATCAAATGCAGCAAACTCGGGGCCAGCAGTGGCAACCACTACTGCCGAAACATACGCGTACTTTGCCGTCATGTCGTAAGTGGTCATGCCACTCACTCACTGCGCATGGCAGCTTCAGACTACTAACATGATATTAACTCTAGATATATGGACGAGTGGAACTAGTCGGTGGATGAAAAGGCCCAGCCTTTTCCCTTGGTAGCTTGGAGTATCGTGACTTGTCTACTTGTTTACCTAATAAGTTAGAAGCTCTGATTACTTAAATCGCACAGTGTGGGTACTTTGGGTTAGTAAGCTTGATCTTCAATTTCAAGCTCAACGTTCTATTCAGTAGTAGCGTCTTACACCTTGCGTAAACATTATCCATCTTCTTCTCTTTACCTATCCCACATTCTTCCCCCTATAGATATCACAGCCTACACGTCATGTTGCAAACTCGAGCACAAAAGAAAGCCAGGGCCACTAATCTGGCCCGTCTCTCGCCAGAAATACTGTCCACCATTTTCGAGTACTTCTGTCCTCATTGCTGTGACGAATTTGACTCCCCGCAGTCATCGTCTGTCTCATCCGTCACAGACACATATTCCTATTTTCCATACGAGCACGGGCATCACAACCTATACAGCCTTTGCCTCGTCTCACGACGACTTCGAAACATCGCTCAGACTACTCTCTACCATGGATTCTTCTTCCAGCCTGCCTGTTCGCCGGATCGACGCCTGGAGCCTTTTCTTCGAACCATTGTTGCCCATCCAGATCTAGCCGAAAAGGTCAAGGCCATCGTTCTCACTGAAGAACTCTTCACATCCCTCGACCCTCGAGATACTCAAGAGAACAGTCAACATAGCGCATTAGCTTTACATACCAGCATCAACAAGATTCATCGTCAAAGAGTCAAACAAGTAGAGCGCATACGAGAGCTTAAGCCAGGGCATCTCCGACCCCTCGAAAACTTCTTGGAGAACCGAGTTCCGGCTGAGCCTTACATAGGTCATGACATAAACCGCATCGTTACCTCTGAGCTTATAGGTATACTACTTGCTCTGCTTCCAGATCTACAGCATCTTATCCTCGGTGGCTATCTCAGTGATGCAGATATCACGTCGTCTGCATTCGAAATCTTTGATGTCACTAAGCTGCCTGCGAAGATACTCGATATAAGATCGGTGCAGAAATCGCTTCAGGCTAGTGCTCCAGACCTCGGGACGTTGATCATGGGAACTATAAAGCCTTTTTCCCACAAGCCAAAGCGTACGAATACATATTTCAACATCTGGCATCTGGATACCGACCAAGAGGTTGAGCAAGTTGTCTCTTTGTATGCCGAGGGTCTTACTGCCTTTGCATATCGTGCAGGAGCAGAGAGCAGTCTAGGGCGTGCATCACAGCCGTACACCCTAGCGATACTGCTCAAGAGGTTTCAGACTACTTTAAAGTCTCTCCATCTTGATCTACGCTGTCAAGGGGTGCCCAACGGCGATTCGCAAATCAAGCAAATCGCCAGTTTCAGAGATTTTTCATCACTAGAACATCTCTTTATCACCGCCAGCTGGTTCTTCAGCAGCGAGGCAGATCCCGCAACTCCTGATGGGGAATTATTGGCCAAGCTCGTCCCTCCGACTCTGGTCTCGCTAACCCTAGTACAAGATAAGTTTGGTCCGCCTCCGAAGCGCTTGCACGGCAGTCTATGGGGTCTCTTTGATCAGAAGTGGCAAGGCAACAGAACCATCTCTAGACTGAAAAGAGTACGATGCGACTCAAAAGAGGTCTGCGAGGTTGATGGGTTAGCGTATGCGCTGCGCAACGTTTGCGTTGACTTTTACTATCAAGAGTTTCCAACCCAGGACTGGCTGTATGACAGAGCGCCGCTATCCTCGACGCAGCTGGCCTTGGATACTGATCATCTTGCCCGCATGAGTACTTATGGCTATGGTCTTTTTACTTGCAGCAGCCCACATATGACGCCGGCTCTTATGAGGGCCTTGGAGGAAGATGATAGTTTATAGACGCAAGGCTTCTCCGATAACTCAACTAGCATATAATGCCATGTAGTACATCCGGAAGACTTGGTTTAGCATTACCCGCTAGGCAAATTCGTTACTGTGAGCCATCAGTTTCAGCTTCCAGCTAGTACTGTGTACTATCTGCCAGCAGCGACGAGGCGTTTTGGGCGTCCTCTGCAACGTTGCTGCCAGTAACTTTAAAGTTGAGGCTACCGAGACCTTGTTCAGACATAGGAAGGTGACGGTTGACATGCATCGCTCTAGAACTCGGAATACTAAGACAATACTGGCCAACACACTTCCTTATCCCGTCCGATCTGATAGTGGCCAATAGTAACAGACAGTTCTAGAATGGCGAGCTATAGACAGAATAGAGAAAACATTGGAGTCAAATCCCTGATCATGGGTTCAAGAGTAGTCAGTTAGCTCGGTAAGATGCTAGGAGTTCGATGTGGAGATGGGTTTGTCTTGCGTGGAGTTGGCGACATGGTTGGTTCTTCACTAATCATCTAAGAATGAGAGCCTTTCAGGACACGCAGATTACGTCGATAATACGCAACTGGTTTGTATGAATGTTGAATGATAATCTCGTGATTATAATACACATCGGGTCGTTGAGCCTATCAACACAAACCTCAAACTGTCTTCTTTTATGCTGCGCTAACCATTACACTGTATCCCTTGTCAGAAAAACTGTCGTCAAATTGGGGGCTTCTTTGTACTGGTTCCAATATTAGTTATGTTCTGTGTGAGTCAGACGATACCCCCTCCTTCCATACCGCTCGTGATTGGTCGTCTGCGGCATGTCAGTTCACTATTCCGGGATGATGCACCGTTCATTAGGCCATACTTTTGGGACTTTCCCAGTCTCTTCGAGATCCGAGTGGCTGCAATCTGTATTAACCCTGGGTTATCGGGCTCGTATCAAGCTTATCAGACGCAATCATATTAGTCTAAACTGCGAATCTAGTCTAGCTAGGTACAAAGAAGTTATATAAATGCGTTTCGCAACCAATCTCAACGCGACTAAGACTGCCCTTTTTGTCCTGACAAATCACCAGTCACACGCAGTCTCAGTGTACTCAGACTCCCAGCACCTTCCGCAAACACCAGCATAGCAGCTTTCATCTCCTTCGCAAAGCTCAGATCCGTGGCTAATCCGCTTAAAGCATCTCCTTACCCCGTCAGAATAAGTAGCATGCGCCCTATAATAGTCCCCATCTATACATATCTGTCGAATCCAATCATATTGTGTCTTTCTACAACCATCAAGAAAGGCTCCCAAAACGTAAGTTTCCCCATCGTCACCAATGTAAGAAGACGAGTAGACAGGAATGAGTCCGGGCACGGTTGTAACTGCGGTTTGGATGCGGGCAGCATGGGCACTACCAAGCAGGGAGAGAGTAAAGATCGCGGCTTGGACAGAGAACTTCATTATGACCAGAGAGGTCGATTAGCTAAGCCGGAGTAACTAACAGTATAAATTAACAAAACTTACTGGTGGTCGTTAATGACACAATTATCGAAGCTATGAGTGATAGTTGATAGGTGAGGATGAGTTGAGTGAGAGGATGATTAGAGCTCTAGAGTTTGTAGAAAGGACGTCGAGGACGTCGACTATTTTATATTCCATATCTACGTATATCTAACTGATAACGGCCCGAGTTACCTTTAGCAGCAATAATTGTCGTATAGCAGATGTAGGCCCAATTGGCTAGTAATTTGTGCGAGGTACTTTGGAATTCTTGTGTCTAGCCTCGTGGTGTCCTCTGCGACGTCACGTCATGATTCTTGCATAGTCGACGTTTGGCTTTCGCATAATTTGAAGGAATCCTACCTCGTGGATAGCTTCCAAGCACAGCCCAGGCTTGTAAAATAAGAATTCATCGCACAGAGATGACTTAGGTGGCGCAGCCAGCCAGCTTCCTGTTCCGAGCTGCGATCCTCATATCATAGGCTGCAGCATTGCGCCCCATTTCAATTCCCACCAATTCAAGTTTAGTTGTCTTTAGTCAAGCATTTGTGTCAGCGACAAAAGTGTGGGACAGGGTTCATATTGTGTGACAGGAGCCATGTGTGGAACAGGGCTGAGATGCAGTTCTCGTGTAATTGATTCTGCAGTCATTGAGGCATCTTGTCGTTAGGCTGGGATGGATCAAAGTAGTCTGGTAAACAAGTCCAGATTTGCTTTGGCATATCTTGAGCCTTGCGCCAGATGGCCTTAAGCTCGACTTGAGGGCTGCGAACATGCCTCCCATAGTAAAGCCAGCTGAACAGGACGTGAGTATCAACCCTCACACGGCCCTGATAACCGTCTTGATCAGCACCATCGTAGCCTCCAGCGAAAGTTCCTTGACAAGTGCATCCCTCTCCACCAGACGGGGCTTCTTGCTGTTGTCCAGGGTTTGGCGGTTCCCAATCAGCATCGTAGGCCCAGAGAAAGAACCTGGGGGAGTTAGATCGTGGCGGCAGTGGCAGACTCATATCTCCCGTAACGGTATCAAGCTCCGGCCAGATACAATCGTTTTGAAGCACTAAAAACGTGTTTCTCGATATGCGCGGGCTCTCCATGCTCGGTACTGCGACAGTTTTAAAGTGCCTGGCTAAGGTCAGTACGTGAAACGGTCTCGACATTCATCAGGACCTTCCTTACTTTCGAAACGCAGATGCGCGAGCTTCGGAGGGTAATCCGTGTGCGGGACAGGACGACTGCCATAGGGGAGTCATAACGTTCGCATCCATCAGGAGATACCCTTCCATAAGTGTCGTACTAGCACCCCATTCATAACCGAGGATGTTCTCATCAAGATGGTCGCCCTGAAAGACAGAGAACCAGGCGTCTTTGGCATCCGATGGTCGTTGTTCAGCTTCGGCGGATCTGTAGCAGATAAAACCAAAGTCCTGACCCCATCTCCGGATCTCATCGATCCAAGCAGGACTCTGAGGAACGATCCTGGACCAAACAATTGGGGCAGTCTGATCGGTCAATGGCTCTCCCCTTTCGATTGCAGCCTCGTATTCGAGCAGCATCTTTCTCGCCCAGTACCGTATTCGCTGATGATCAATCTGAGTCCTACTACGTCGAGCAACGTCTCGAGCCTGTTTGAGTCGGTCGTTTCGGCTCTCCTGCTTGAGATGTTTCTTGTATAAACGGCTGAGCGCAGGGTTTGGGCCCATTTTCTCAATGCGATGCGACCTAGGGAGCATCCAGTCGACAAGTGCAAACTTGCACAACTCTGGCGAGCGGAATAGAAAAGGTTTAGCTTTGTGTACCCACATCTCGAGCCTAAGTCTGAAAGTCCCCATATCGCCCAGGTGGTCGAGATAGCCGTTTAGTGAGCGCAAGAAAGTTGTTGCATCAGGTTCATAAACAGGCTGTCCGAGCAAATGGGCTGTTTGGTCTTGGGTCAAGGCTTGGCCTGAAAGCGCCATGCTAATGAGGTCGAGTCCTTTGAACGCTTTTTTTCTCTTCTTGGCACAATAAGCCCGGGCGCGTTTCTCCTTATCGGCAGCAACCTCCTCAGGTGTCATTTGCTCTCGGTCAAGTTGAATTTGACGACGCTTTTCCTCTCGACGTTGACGCACCAGCGAGGTATGGCTAGTCTCGGTGGACGGGTTGGGCTCAGGAAGTAGTGAAGATTGTTTACTCTCTGTTTCTTCTTTGTCGTCGCTGTGACACGTGTTGTCGCTTGGCTGCATGCTGATTGTCGTGTTGCGGTTTGAGTATCGTTGTATATTGTAAATGCCGAGGACGGGTTCATATGACTTTTGGTATCTATTAGGAAAGTCGCAGACGTAGGGAATACTCGTGTGACTTGGTCGCTTTTGTTTGTTGTTTTTGTTCTTGCTACTGTTGGTCTTTATGCATGAAAATGATGGAAGCTTGGACAACAATCGCGTGTTTTCCTGAGTAAGCGAGTCAAGCTGACTAACTCTCTTGAAAGGGAAGAACGGAGTATACTCGTGATATGTCGAAAATATGTCTTATTTAACGTACATAATAAGCATGCGTCGCATGCAAGTATGCGTCGCACTTTTCCCTCCTACATCTAACTTTTCATTTGATTAATTAATTCTCAGCCACCTAATATATCTAATACAATTACTAAGGCTAGAACCCTTCTTGCCCTTCAGGCCCTTCAAAATAAC
>JAJODA010000464.1:0-31293 GCA_021730345.1 Fusarium cicatricum
TTACTTAGTAAACTTTAATACCTCCCGCCCCCGATATAGGGCCGACTCGCTAAGGGCGTGAGCAATATCTTTATATCAGGGTATAAGTAGATTATATATCTTTGAACTTTATAATCTCTCTGTAAGCCGGAACGTACAACTCTTCATCATGGGCTCCTACGAGATCCTCCCTCCTATTTCCTCTCTATCCCTCATCCTCACAAATCCCACCTCCTCAGAGCGCGAACGCATCTGGAAGGGCACCCATCCTCACTGGGGAGGGGCTTTGACGATAGAGGACTACATCAGCCGGGAGTACGACAACTTGGAAGCTCCACTGGCTCGAGATGGCGGAATGACGACCTGGATGCTGACGGATGGGAACTTGCCCGCTGATAACCGTCCTATACTCGCTTGCTGTGAGACATACAAGAAGAAATCCCTCGTTTCCAATAAGGATGGAGTCGTGAAAGAGGGCTTTGCGTATGGCGTTGCCAGCGTCTTCACATTCACAGAGTATCGAGGAAAGGGCTATGCCAGCAAGATGATGTCTCTGCTTGCCGATGAACTCCGCAGCAGGCAGCACAAGAATGAAGGAGATGCCGACTTTTCAGTCCTTTGGTCAGACGTGGGCAAGAAATTCTACAACGCCCTCGGATGGAAGCTCTTTGAGAGCACTTATCTTCAGCTGCCCACGGCTAATGCTGAGCCTGTTCAAGACGACGCCTTGAAACTTATCACCGTCGATGACCTGCCCGACTTGGCGGATCAAGATGAGAAGCTCATCCGCCAGAAGATGGCATCGCCATCCTCTCAAATTCGCGCCGCCGTCCTTCCGGATCTCACAACGCTGAGGTGGCACCTCCACCGCGAAAACTTCATGTGCAAGCACATCTTTTCCCGCACACCTACAGTCCATGGTGCCGTATACACACCCCCTGGATCACCCAACGCAAGAATCTGGGCCATCTGGACTCGGTCTTTCTACGGCGGCCTTGAAACACCGGAGAAGAACACCGTTCACGTCATTCGTCTGGTCATAGAGGATGAGAACATCTCAGATAATGTGCTTGCCAAGGGTATTCAGTCGATTGCGGGCTGCGCGCAGAAGCACGCCCAGGAGTGGTCGTGCTTCAAAGTAGAGATCTGGAATCCAGAGGAGCGAGTGAAGAGGGTGACTGAGGGAATTCAGGAGCTGGGAGCAAAGTATGTTGTCAGGGAGAGCGAAAACCTTGCGAGTATGCACTGGTTCGGCAAAGGTTCTATCGAAGATGTTGAATGGGTGGCTAACGAGAAGTTCGCCTGGTGTTAGACAACTTAGTATCCGCCATATAAAGGTAGACATAGACTCGGATAGACTTGTTGAAAGACCGGACATCAAAAGATATAGAGAACGACCAATGGGATTTTTATTCACCCATCTTTATGATCTAGATTCTTTTCTCTACCTGATTCTCATATTTGCCCCCCCTGCTCCATTTCCTTTTCATAATCACATCATATGAATCCATAATCAATCACACAGGTGTATCATAAACATGCCAGGCCAACTCCATCCCGCTCCCTGACTTAGAAAATTGAATTCATCTCCTCTAGTAGCTTCGTCCGAACATGGTCCACTTGTCCGCTTTACCTTCACACTCGGGGCTGAGGCACTTGGTCTCGCCGACCACAATGCCATCAGGCTGCTCAAAGGGAACGCAGAGACTCTTCATGCCCATAGAGGCAGCCTTCTGGCTCTCGGGGACATCGGGCTGGTCGTCAACACGAGTCGTGAGCTCCTTGATGCGGTCCTCGCACTTGGGCTCGCCACAGAAAGGAATGAGGACAACGTTCTTGTTGTCGAGAGCGGGGAGGACATCGTCCCAGTTGGTGATTTGGAGGCGGTGCTCCCGGAAGGACTTCTCGGCCTTGCTGTACATGTCGCTCTGGATAGTCTCGAGAAGCTCGGGGACCTTGGTGGCAATTTCGGCGATGGGAATGGTTCCCTTCTCACCAGTATCACGTCGAGCGTAGCTGACGACCTCCTTGGCAGCGTCCTTGGGACCGAATTCAATTCGAAGAGGAACACCCTTGAGCTCCCAGTCGTTGAACTTCCAGGCAGGAGTGTAACCCTCTCGCCAGTCCGAGTCAACACGAACGCCGGCCTTCTTGAGGGTGGAGCGAATGCCATCCACCTGGTCCTCGTGCTTCTTGCGATCCTCGGGAGTAGTGTTCTTGTTGATACCCACGGGGATAATGATGGTCTGCGTCTTGGCAACACGGGGAGGAAGGACCAGACCCTTGTCATCACCGTGAATCATGACCATGACACCAATGACACGGGTGGAGATGCCCCAAGAGTTCTGCCAAACATTGATATGAGAGCCCTTGTTGTGGGGATCCTCGACAGTGATATCGAACATCTTGCTGAAGTTCTGGCCAAGGGCGTGGGAGGTCGCACCCTGAATGCCACGGCCGTTGGAAGGAATGTAGCCCTCAACAGTGGTGGTGTAGTATCCACCAGCGAACTTCTCGTTCTCGGTCTTTCGGCCGCGAACCACGGGAACAGCAAGCAGCTTCTCGTAGACACCGGCGTAAAGCTCAAGAATCTCCAACACCTCAACTGCTGCAAGGTCCTCGGTCAAATGAGCAGTGTGGCCCTCTTGCCAGAGAAACTCTCGGGTTCGGAGGAAAGGAGTGGTCTGCTTGGCCTCCCAGCGCACAACAGAGTTCCACTGGTTGAGGCGGAGGGGAAGGTCTCGGTGGCTGCGAATCCACTTGGAATAGTAGGGGTACATGACGGCTTCGGAGGTGGGACGAACCGCGACGGGAACCTCGAGGTCCTTGTCACCACTATAGGGAGTTAGCAAGGCAATTAAGAAGTCAAGGTTGCACGTCAAGTTCACTTACGCCTTGGTAACCCAAGCAAGCTCAGGGGCAAAACCCTCGACGTGGTCCTTCTCCTTCTCGAGCGACTTGGCGGAGAGGAACATGGGGAAGTTGGCCTCGTCAACCCCCATCTCCTCAATGTGGGCTTGGAACCATTTTCGGATCTCGTTCCAGACGTGCATGGCGAGAGGACGAAGAACAAAGAAACCAGAGATTTCCTGGTAGTACTCGACCATCTCGGCCTTGAGCACAACCTCCTGGTACCATTGCGGGAAGTTGTCGGCCTTGGAGGCCGTGATACCGATGATATCGTCCGTCTTCTTTCCGCCAACGACGGGGAGACTGGCTTGCTTAGCGGCCTTTGCAGCCTTCTCGGCGGCCATCCGAGCCTGCTTCTCGGCCTTCTTCAAGGCGCTCTTGGACTGTTCGGCGGCGCCCTCCATGTTGAAATAAGTATCGAGTGTTGGTCGAAGATGAAGAGGGAGTAATGTTGAAAAAGAAAGAGGCCTAAGAAGAAGCCGGGAGAGGTCTTGCACGCCTTCGCTAATTAACGAGTAAGAGAAATGTTCTCGTGGGAGAGAAGAGGAAGAAGAGATTCGGGGTGTGAGTCGAAATGGAAGTCGGTATATGACTTGCCCCGCAGTCCAAGGGAGGGAGAGTCGCGGGAAGGAGGGGCACGGCGCCGCCTAGGTAGCCAAAAATCCAGGCCCAAAGCACGCCCAGCCAATGGCACCAACAGTCGCTAAGCTGCAAGGACAGCCGATAACGCGCAGGGGTGTTTTTGGGGTTCAGCTGGTCCGTGCCGTGCCCCTTCCTCCACTCAAGTGCCCTTTGTTTTCGGGGGAAGCAGCCGAGCAAGGGCACGCCTGAACTGTCAGCAAATGTCCCGCCGGAACCGGAACAACGCTAGGCCGACAAAAAAGACAGGCACGACGAAGCTTCAGCAGCTTCTGGTAGCCTGCAGAATTTCCTAAGCCCTCCCTCCCCACGTTAACGTTGACGACGCCGCCATTCTCCGTCAACGCTACAAATAGCTGCAATTATGGCCTCCATGTTCGAGCAGCCCCGAAACGGCACCCTTTTCTTGGGTGGCCAGAAGATCTCTGGATCAGATATTAGAGACCAGAACGGTATGTCTCTTGTCCCGCATTTGCGTTAGGTGTTAGGGGGAAGTGGGGGTGAAGCATGAGGCTGTTTGATATTGGCCCATGGATAGAGTATGCATGCTAATACGGTACAGTCCTTGCTACGCAGGCGATCGCAAATGTTGTCAAGAGTTCCTTTGGCCCTAGCGGCCTTGACAAGATGATGGTGGACGATATTGGCGTATGCAAATCCCCCCTCCGTCTCGCGCTCGACATCCTTCTCACACTACATGCTAGGATGTTACTGTCACCAACGACGGTGCCACGATTCTCAGCCTCCTCGACGTCGAGCACCCCGCCGGCAAGATTCTCGTCGACCTTGCGCAACAACAAGACAAGGAAGTCGGCGATGGCACTACCTCTGTTGTTCTCATCGCTGCAGAGCTGTTGCGACGAGGAAACGAGCTCATGAAGAACCGAATACACCCCACTACCATTATTACTGGCTACCGACTTGCCCTGCGAGAAGCTATCAAGTACCTCAACGAGAACGTCAGTGTCAAGGTTGATGAGCTCGGCCGCGCCTCGCTTATCAGCATCGCCAAGACCTCCATGTCCAGCAAGATCATCGGTGCTGACGATGAGTTCTTTGCCAACATGGTTGTCGATGCTATGCAGGCTGTCAAGTCTACCAACAACCGAAACGAGACCAAATACCCTGTCAAAGCCGTCAACATCCTGAAGGCGCACGGCAAGAGTGTCCTCGAGTCGGTCCTGGTGAAGGGCTACGCCCTGAACTGCACTGTTGCTTCACAAGCAATGCCCACCCACATTAAAGATGCCAAAATCGCGGTGCTAGACATGAACCTGCAGAAGGAAAGAATGAAGCTCGGTGTCCAGATCACCGTTGACGATCCCCAACAGCTGGAGCAGATCCGAGCTCGAGAGTCTGGCATGATTCTTGACAGGGTGGAGATGATCCTCAAGGCCGGCGCGAACGTTATCTTGACTACCAAGGGTATCGATGATCTGGTGCTCAAGACATTTATTGAGAAGGGTGCCATGGGTGTGCGAAGATGCAAGAAGGAGGATCTCCGACGAATTGCTCGTGCAACCGGCGCCACCATGCTCAGCACTCTCTCGGATCTTAACGGCGACGAGAGATTTGATCCTTCGTACCTGGGCTACGCGGACGAGGTGGCTCAGGAGCGCATCTCAGATGATGAGTGCATCTTGATCAAGGGCACCAAGGCTTACTCCTCTGCCTCGTGCATTCTCCGCGGACCCAACGACTTCACGCTCGACGAGATGGAGCGCTCCGTGCATGACTCATTGTGCGCTGTTAAGCGAACCCTCGAGAGTGGAAGCATTGTCCCTGGTGGCGGTGCTGTCGAGACCGCCCTGCACATCTACCTGGAGGAGTTTGCCGGCACCGTCGGTTCTCGAGAACAGCTCGCCATCGGCGAGTTTGCCCAGTCCCTCCTCGTCATCCCCAAGACCCTGGCGGTCAACGCCGCCAAGGACGCTGCAGAACTGGTTGCCCAGCTGCGATCAAGGCACGCTCTGTCGCAGCGCATCCAGGAGGGCGACGGAAGCGAGGACGAGAAGACGATTGCGCGGAAGAAGGGTTACAAGAACTACGGCCTGGACCTGGCCCGCGGCAAGGTGGTGGACGAGATCAAGATTGGCGTGCTGGAGCCCAGCATGAGCAAAGTTCGGCAGCTCAAGAGTGCCGTCGAGGCCTGCATCAGCATCATGCGTATTGATACCCTGATCAAGTTGGATCCCGAGCAGAGGGAGGATGACGGACACGGCCATTAGACGATTGTAATGAGTTCGGACAGGGTCAGGTATAGAATCAAAAGCTGGCATTTGTCTGTTCATGTCTGCACATGCTGTTGTTTACTGTCCGTGCGTGACGCTGTTGACTCTTAAGCCATTAGCAAGTCTGTTTCATACTTTATAGGTCATTATACCAATACTTGATCATGGTCACCAATGAAGATGTTGCTGATCCGCGACGGGTCTGCTGTGATGTCGGTTGAGCATCAGCTACTGAAGGAACGCATACATCCACCCGTTGAACCATATTGACGTAATGCTTTGTACTCTCGGCTTTGACGTGGTACAAGATTCCGCAACTCTTGGGAAGCAACGGCTCCTTGAAGTTGATACACAGAACACCAAGGGGCAAACACGTCTGGAGGCTACTTTAAAGACGCAATGAAAATTCAATTGGTACAAAGTCTCGCACGCGAGGTTCCTCTTGCACTTCAATCCCACTCCTTCTCCCCCCAGCCCTCTGAGCCTGTCGACTGAGATTTTCCTAGGACGTTTTATTTTTATACAAATGGACACGAGGCCACGTCTAAGAAACAGCAAACCTGCGCCCACCGGGGCATCTGTGTGATCTTTGGTTTCCGCCCGCCAGTCTAATAGCTCTCTCCCCGACAGCCGCAGCAAAGTATCCTCTCGTCTCCTCTCCCCAGTTTAAGATAATACTCTTACATCCCCTTTGGTTCCGCTTAACCGACGACAAGCTTGCCCTCCTCGGGGAAATCGTACTCGGGGATCTCGAGGTTGAGGGGGGCGGGACCCTTCCTTATTCGGCCGGAGATGTCGTAGTGAGAACCGTGGCAGGGGCAGAACCAACCGCCGTAGTCGCCGGCCTCGCCAATGGGGACACAACCCAAGTGGGTGCAGACACCTGTGGCAACGATTAGCATCGATGGTGATATCAAACCTGGGAGCAATAAGTTGATGACATACCCAACATGACAAGCCACTCGGGGTTCTTGGCACGGGCGCTGTCCTCCTCG
Organism: Fusarium cicatricum; assembly: GCA_021730345.1. Lineage (NCBI taxonomy): Eukaryota > Fungi > Ascomycota > Sordariomycetes > Hypocreales > Nectriaceae > Fusarium > Fusarium cicatricum. Next base: position 6,755 of record JAJODA010000464.1, read on the forward strand.
GGATCTCGCAGAGCAGAGATGTTGACCTTGTTCGCGGCATCGATCTCGTCCTGGGTTCGGTGTCGGATGAAGACGGGCTTGCCTCGCCACTTGATGACGACCTGCAATCATTTAGTGACGCTGCTTCGATAACTCTTGCACCATGTATCGACTCACGTTCTTGCCCTCGGGGACAGTGCTCAGATCAACCTCAACCTTGGCCATGGCCAGAACGTCGGCAGAGGCAGACATGTTGACCAGGAACTCTATCAAGACAACGTCAGCAACCATCAATTGACCATGCTAGATGCCCCGCCAGCAGCCAGAGATGCCAATTGCAGCTCAATGGCAACGCAAGACGCCCTGGAGAAGATGACCCACCTTGAACAGTGCTCTTGGCACCAGCAGCACTCACGGCACCGAGAGCGCCGACCATGAAGTACGAGTAGAGCTTGTTCTTGCCCTCGCCGCCCTTGGAGACGTACTTTCCAAAGTCAGGGATCTTGGAGCCCTTGGACTCGCCCCTGAAGGGGCTCGAGTACGAGGCAGAGGCTCCGGCGGCGGCGCTGTCGGGGCGGACGGCCGTGGTGCTGAGGGCGCGCACGGCAGGGACGGCGGGCCTGGCAGCCGCGCGCAGGCAGAGGCGGGAAGCGGTCGCGAGCGTCGCCATCGTGAGGGGGATCGTGGGTTGTGGCGTTGCGGGAGGTGGAAGGGTCGTCGTCGTCGAAGGGGGCAGATTGAGGTCTTTTTCCTTGGTTAGTTATCGGCTGATGATGCTTTGCCGAAAGTTTTGGGTGAAAAATGCAGCCTCAGGCTGCAAATCAGCTTTGAGCTCGGAAATTGACGTGTCGCCATTGGCCCGGTCACTCTCGGGTGGGGCTTCCGGACTCTCCCGGGCATCTGGCTGCTGTCCAGCTTTCGCCTTCACGAGGGTTCACGGAACAAGGTCAGTCATTGAGTGGCAAAGCCCCATATTCAGATGTTATAGCCCAATATAATTGATTTTGTACCATCTTGGGATCGATATCTACATCAACCATGATTCAATGGGTGCATCTCTGAATTCCAATGAGTCTTATCCCTGACCAATCACCGTCGACCCTTTTCCCCGGTAAATCAAGCAGAAGAGCAACCAAATACATATAGCTCTCTCTTTCTCTAATAAGCCGCTTCATTATCATTTCAATGCATTCTCCGTAGTTCCTCAACCAGGTTACGCATGTCCTCCACACTTGGTCCAAGTCCCTCACAAACCAGCTCCTGCTTCCCTTCATCCATGTCCAAAAACCTCTCCACCATCTCGCCGTCTATGAAGCGATAGGGGCCGTCGCTCTCCCGGTTATCGTTACGGAATGAACGCCATAATTTGAACTCAATGTTGCCAGGTGCGTGTATGTACTCTTCCATTCTTGACTGGAAGGTCATTAGAAGGTCCTGATACTCTGGCGCAATATCTCCATAGAGGTAGAGCGAGCCCTCGGCCTGATACTAGTTAGCTCAAAGTTCGGGTTTCGTATGACAGGCAAGGACACTTACTGAAGCGAGAAACGCCCGCGGATGAACAATCGTGTGGTCTCCTATTGGAACGTGGAGCTTTCGAATACGGTTGATCTGCTCGCCTATGCTCATCTCACTCGTAACCTCCAATCGACTGCGGTCTTGTTCCGTTGGAGCATTGGCATTCCTCTGAAGGACGATGAGGTTACCACGGGAATCAGCTTCCAGCCATCGTTCTCCTTCCAGGTGACAGACTGCGGTTGTCCAGAGAGGCTCGAAATGCCTCGCCCGTTCCTCCAGCTTGGCCTTGCTCCCCTCGTGCGGCGGAATAAACTCAACAAGGGTCAAAGACTGCATCAAGTCACCGATGCCGATCATGTTGCCAGTACTATCGCCCGTGACATCAAGATCTACTGGCAATGCGGCCGGTCTGTACGCAGCAAGCTTCTGAAGCGACCCAGAGCTGCTCGTTTCTTGCGAGTAGCTATAGACGACGACAGTCTTGGACAGTCCAGCTACGATGTAATCGTCGATCATCCCAAGACAGCGACAGGGACCTTTCAGATTATGCGACACAATCTGGTAAACCTGGCGGTCTTCGTCAACACCGAGAACCAGAATTCGACCGAGGGTCCCATTTGGATCTTGGACTTGGCCCTCGCTGATGAAGCTCGTTCCCACAATGAACCTTTCAGTCGGGTTTCCGCCGACATCTGGAAGCTCGGCACGGATAACACACTCGACAATTTCCAAGGTACTCGAGGCGTTCAGTAAGAACGGCTTTCCCAGTTCCTTAAAGACAATCTCATCAACAAGCCTGAACGAACTTGTAACAACCTCCTCATTACCAACTAAATCTTTCTTGATAGAACCCAGACCAAAGGCCTTCAAGCCTGGCGAGTACGCGACCCGCCTGACGGTCTCATGGACCGGCAAAGTCTTGACGTGAGTCAGGCGCTCTCTGTCGACATGGCAGATCCGGATGTGCTTATCAGTAGACAGGATAATGGAGTCGGGAAAAGCGTGAGAGTCAAAGGGAGCAACAAAAGTAGCGTCATCAGCAGTCGTAGCCGAAAATATTATCCGCCCTTCAGAGCTGTAGATGAGGCTCGCATGTTCCGTGGTAGCAAAAACATTGGATGTACCGTCTTCTTGGGGTAAGATGTGTAGTCGAGCGGGATTGCTGCCCAGGGTTACGCTCTTACGACCAGAGACGGCGAACCCCTTAATAGACACGTTGAACGTAACCACGTTACCATCTTCCATTGCAACCAAGAGCGTGGGACCAGCTGTTTCGGGGGGGTGAAGTTGAACAAGAGCAATATCTCGTGGAACGGTGGCACTGTCGTCGGTCTGCCTCATAGATTCTCCATGAAGCGGTTGCAACGAAGCCATATCGATCAGAGATATTTGACCCGAGGACCACCAGCCAACGACACCGAATTCCGGCGCGTCTCGGGCTGCATGAATGCATGATATTTGATCTGGTTGCTGTGAACTGGTAGCGTTTTGAGTCTGCTGGGCGTTGGCCTTTAGGTTGTGCAGGAGGTCCAACGAAATAAGCAAAGTGCCGTCGACAGACAGCAACACCCATTTGCTGTTTGCTGAAGCCCTTGTGATGGCCTTTCCACTAGGCACGTCCCATCTGCTGAGAGTAGTACCGCTTTCCGGGTCAAGTAACAATACTGACTTTGGTGTAATCTGAAGCAACTGTCCACTGGAGAGGTTGGTCGCCAAGAGAGTCTCTGTATCTTGCGTCATGCCTTGAAACGAGTAGATCTCTTCTATACCGCCTTCGGTATCGAAACTCAGGATCCTCGTCTCCGTGATCGATGATATGATGAGCGTATCCACTAGATCAGAGCCGTAGGAGCGTAGAGTAAACAACCCCCTGGTTCCGTCTAGTTCGTCGAGAATCCCCCTGTCTTCGAGCCCAACGCCACTTCGGATGCTGCGAAGGCTTCCATCGCGGTATGCACCGCAGCCTGCCACTATCCTAGACTGTCCGGATGAAAATACGTTGCCAGCCTGTATGTCCCCTTCTCTGTTGCCCATATCCATGATGGAAAAGTCTAGGATCGGGGCATTGTTTGAAAGCGACTTGATCAAGAAGATTGTGTTAGTCTCGGTGTCGATTTGATAGAGCTGAGAGTCTCCGTGATGCGAGGCAACAAAAAGAGTGTCGTTCCCCATGTAGACCAAGCTGGATGCTCTTGAGGTGATGGCAGGGGATTCTCCAAACTTTAGCGGCAGAAGCGTCATCCCGGTCACCACGATTCCAGTGCCTTCGAGGTTCGTTTCGATGGTCAACATGTCAAGTCGTCCATAGTCGTCCGCCAAGAAGTAACGCGTACCATCGTACTCTGCCCAGGCCACAAAGATCCTGGGATCCTGTAACACTGACGACACACTCCTGTGCGTCAGGCCATCGTAGTATGTGAGAAGAGTCTCGCCCACGACAAGTAGGCCGCCCAAGTGGGCCTTGGCGCCTTCGGTATTTCGAACATGATAGCGCTTCTCTTCGTCCAGCGGAACTGGGATAAGCATGGAGGCGTACGGGTCGGGAATGACAACGTCGAGCTCTCTATCTTTATGGGGGTCAAACTTGGAGACGATGCCGCCTTTGTCGTCATGTGTCAACCTGTAAATAGCCAAACGAGCTTCTTCTTGCTCTACCTGAGCCTTGTACAAGAAAGCAATGGTCGGATGGCCAGTGCGGCTATGGATGAATGTACTCGCTTTCATGAACAGTTCTGTGAGCCTGACTTGATCAAGTACCTCCAGCTTATTTGTAGAGCCCTTGCGTGTTGGGAGGCGAAAAACATTGAGCACTCCCTCCCAGAGGTGCATGGCCAGAAACCGACCGGTTGGGTCTACCAGGCATTTATTCTGGCTTTGCGAGTGGCGCATGTACGGTTCAGATATATCCTCAATGACCTGCTCAATGGTATCAAGCTGCTTGGTCTCGGGGTTCCAGGCAATGTTGAAGTAGTGCAGTCGATCGGTGCCGATAAAGAGTAGGTCGGTGTCGGATCCTTTGGGTCTCAATCGCTGTAGCATTGATATTGTGCCGTGAACGAGCTTCGTGTGCAGGCATGCGATGCCCTCCTCTGTCAGACGCCATATCTCCAACCGGTTCGATTTGCTATGGAATCTCTTTCAGCATCTGCTCAAGGCGTCATCGAGAAACGAAGGGACTGCTTACGCTACAACCAGGTCGTCGATATCGGGAGAAAGCACGTTTGCTCGAAGTGCATGCCTGATGCTGGTGGCTCTGTGAATAGGCGCAACGTACGCCATGATTTCTCATCCGTCGACAGAGTAAAGAAGTGCAGAGGTGAAGTATTGGCGATCTTTTGCTCTCGATGAGAGCTATCCAAGAGCTCCATGGAGGTGTGCCCCAGGTTCAGCTGCGTCACTGCCGCTCGGAGTTAGGACCACTACAGCGGCCGTAGTGGGGGTTTCGCGCTAATCCTCCCCGGAAGAACGCCGCTTGTCGGGGCCTTACCTCGACAGGACCTAACTTACCCTCGACCTCAAATGGAGTGAACAAGGCCATGTGCATCCATCATGGCCAGGATGGGAAGGCCAGAACGGAGGCTATTTCTGGCCTCACTACTAATCAATGAGGCTTTATCTCATCGAACACATACACCAAGTATAAATCATGTATACTTAGCTGAGGTAGTTTAGGCACAACCAGCAACCCCCAGCTCCTGCCTGATTTCGTCCACTTAAGAATGTTTGAACACAGGGAAAGAGCACCAAAAGAAAAAGGAGCGCTTCCCTTACAGTCGAATACCAGGGTTAATTTCTTGCCTGAAGGATAAGTAGTCGTTGTCCAGTGGCAGCAAACCTACCTTATCGAAAAGAATGGATGCCATTGCATCCCTTTACCCCTTCAATTGCAGCCATTGAGTGTCGAGTATTCTTTGAGAAGAGGCCTTCCAAGACCTCGATAACCTATGAGTTCCAGTACAGCCTCGAATACCCAACGCGGAGGCCTCATTGATTACGCCCTCTCGCAGCGTTGCTTCCACGATCATCAAGATGCCCCATATCGATTTCGAGATCAGCTTCGCCAACTTCAGAAAACCGGTCAGCCAGTAGGGTCAGATGGACTTGTCCACCAGAACGGCCTCGTCGCAGTATCTCTTCCACACCCAAGAATCCACTTAGACCTGCATTTCGACGATCATACAACTTCGATTCCAATGGACCCATTCATCCCAAGTTCTTCGATCTTCTCGTTCCTGGGACAAACGAAACAGCTACGACTTCCAGCCGAGACACTCGATCTGGGATACAACCTGGAGAAAGATCTTCAACAATATCTTGCAGATATCTACAACAAAAAATCTTGCAATATCTTTGCCGAATGGCTTCCGTTGAGTCCTGTGGAAGTTGATAAGGATGAGAGTCTCGTATTCCCATCATCTACTTCACGGTGGCAACAGCTCGCTTTGCGCGAACTGGATCATGAATTCATTGCCAGCCCCGAAGAAGCGATAAATTTGCTGGATGAGGAAGATTTGAACGACCCCAGCAAAGCGCCATATACTCGGGAGGTATTCCCATTGCCCAGGGTATGTAAGACTGATGTCTAACAGCGCTTTATTATACTAACACGTCGATAGCAACCTAAAAGTTATCCTGAACCGTTGTCTCTGCCACTTTCTCCGGCCTCTGACTTAGATGAGCCTTTTGTTCCAGACTCGAAAGCTTCCTTTATCGACTTGACCAGTGAACCGAAGAGCCCTATCGATCCAGCGGTCGAGAAACTGCAACACGGGTTGCGAGATGGATGTTTGGACTCTGAGCCAACCGCTCCATCTATCATGCCTAGTTCTCCTCCCGCGATACGTTCTGTATTCTTTGGTTCGACAGCAAGCAGACCTTCGGAGCTTAAACTCGACGTGCCACTGATGACATCCAGCCCTCAAAACGTTCTAGGGCAAGATCATGTTGGCGAAGTATTCGCACTGGAGAACTTGATAACTGAGAATCCGACCCCGTCCCCATTGAGGTCTCCGAGGTTCTCCGACGAGGCAATGTTTGCCATTCTGGAAGGATGTCATGATCGTGCTGATCAAATGCTGGAAGCTGAACGCTTCAACCCTGCAAACTCGCTGCTGAGACTACAAGTTCCAGCACTTGACTTCCGCATATCTGATCCCGAGTGGACAGCCCATTTGTCAAGCGCACAACACCATTTCGGGTGGCTGCAAAGAAGTTTGCTCTTGGCTTTTCAGCTACCTCCTCCCAGTCAGCCAAGTCGTCTCGGGGCTTCGCTGAAGTGGACGCCCGTTCCGCTTGGAGTTGGCCGTATCACAGCGAACGAGATACTAGAGCAGCCTGGGCCGGCTAGTAAAGCGTTGCTAAGTTTGGATTTCCCTCGCCTCTGTAGTCAGGACTATATCATCAAACCGCCTGGGTTGAGAGTTTTCCATGTGTTGGAGGACGAGGAGATCGAGGATGAGGCATCATCAAGCGTGCTATCCCCCAACCCAACAACTCGCGAGACCTCTACAGGAGATCCCCCGTCGAGAGTGTCGCCTGTCATTTCCGAAACATCTTCTCTGCAGGATCTGTTGAAATTGAGCCATCTATCAGGTTACCACGGTTCGAAAAGAAAGGCTGCAGACGACTCGGCGAGCTTACTCCTGGATTCTAACAATCCAAGCGCCACTGGCACGTTGCTATCCAACTTTATCGAACTTCGAAATCCAAAGAAGCCCAAAACAATAGACAAATCTTTCCAACAGTCTGTATCTACCACGTTACAGCCTCAGCCTCCTCCCAATGTAGCTTCACACCAAGAACCGCCAGAACCAGGGCACCAAGACATGCCCGAAGCACCTGTCCCTGAATTTCACATTCCCGAGGACAAATGTCGCTATGTTGTATCTATGGGGTTGAACCGCAATGTTCTTTCGCACCTTGAAAAAGCATGGCCACAAGTCGAGCTCGTGGATCGAGACTTTTCACAATACAACCAAGTCGTCTGGTCCCCGAGCTCCGCTCAGCGGAAACAGGTCATCTCGCCCTTGTCATTCGAAGCTGACATCTCTCTATGCCCCTCAGCCGGCCTGATCGTGACAACAATGTTGAAAGTCAGGCAAAAGCCGCTTCCTGGCTCAACTGCATTGACAGCAATCCGTGAGCGGGTGCAGAATGTCAGCGGCAAATACGAGTCGCTCTTCATCTTGGTCTCAGAGTCAAACCCAAAGGGCGAGTATGTCGGATCGCCAAGCACGTCTGAAATGACTGCCTATGCCGATTTCGTGCGCTTTACGACGAGTCTTCAAGCAGACGTAACGACGTACTTGATCCCGGGGGCAGAACAAACACTGTCAAGTTGGGTTCTGTCTCTGATGTGCCGCTATGCTCCTCAAGCGGCTCGCTTCGGGCACTATCTCGACTATCGAGACAGCACATGGGAGCTCTTCCTTCGTAGGGCAGGCCTCAACATCACTGCAGCTCAAGTACTTTCTGGGGCTTTACTGTCAGAGTATGGGAATCTTGGACTGGCCCATTTTCTAGCTATGAGCACAGAGGACAGGGTGTTGCGATACGGTCAAGTCCTGGGAGGGGAAAGAGTATTGGGGAATGTCTCAAAGGTCCTAGATCAAGAGTGGCTGTGATAGACCCGCGTAGCCTGATGCAGGCGCAAACAGAACTTGCGATACAAGATATGTATGAGCAACTACTTGCTGCTAGAGTCAGTAGCAAAGAGAAAGCTCTTACACTGGGTTCTGCATTGGAAGATTAGCAAATACTACAAGGTTCTGCTAGGGCTGAGGTCTAAGGAAGGGAAGCATGACGACATGTCGTAGTGTGTTCACGATGGAGTTTCTTTACGATCGTATCTTTAGACAATCTATGACAGTGCTGAGAAGCGCACGCGCCGTCACGTCACGTCGCAGCATACACAAGAGTGCCCACGAGGTGGCTTCAATTGCCCTGTCCCCCTGTCCATCTACGTGTCTACGTCTAATCATGCAAGTGTTAACATTCTAGAGAAACGGGCCTGTTACCCAGATCGGACAGGAGGATCATCGATTGTGCATCGTTCAGCAAACCTCCCACATCGGACGTGGAAGCGCTCGCGAAGGCAATATGCCCTGCGTCGTCTTTAGGCCGACATAGACGACGCGGCGGGACGGGTTTGCGAGGGTGACGGAACGGGATGCTAGGCCGTAGTAGTCTGAGATGGAGTGTGTGAGCCAGCGTCTAAGAGATTTGTCAGTAATGTATACTTCGATCCCTCACGGAACAAAGGGGAGTAATCACTTGAAGGCGGCGCTCTCGTCGGTGCCAAACGAGTCAAACACCATGCCCGAATCTACCGTCTCCTGCGACACCTCGCGATGCGCATGTCTCCAAGTCGCCTTCTTCTCCCTCAGCTCCCTCATGGCACCGTTCCTCCCCACAAACACAATCTCCTCGTCCTCCGAGTCCATCTGTTCGGCCGCGCTGTCGGCGTCCTCGTCCGCGGCGACGGCCTTGGCCTCGGTCATGGCCTGCTGGCTGCACAGGAACTGCCGGACGGGCTCCTCGAGAGCACGCACCCAGGTACGCACGACGGGGCTGCGCTTGCTGGCTTCGCGGAGGTCGCGGGGCACCTCGCCGACGCCGAGGCCCGTGGCGCTGCCGGACTTGAGCTGCTGCTTCTTGCGCGCCGTCTGCAGACGAACCGTCTTGTCTTCGACACGCTGGCGAACGCCGCGGTCCCAGAACTGGGCGAGCTGATAGGGGACGCGGTGGACGGGATGGGTGGCGTGGACTTCGTAGTCGGAGGGCAGAGGAGGTTGAACGTTGGGCACGTGCATGAGACGGTCTGATAAGAAGAGGTTTATGATCAGCACGATTCAATCCCAAAAAGTATCCAATATGATGAGATGTTGCCGGGTCATATCATACCGTTCTCCCAGCGTCTCCGCTGACGACTCCCCTCATTCCCCTTCAAGACAGCCTCCCGTCTCCGCTGGCTATCCCTCCTAGAAGGTGGCCGCCTGGGAGTCGAAGTCGGCACGGCGCCATCATCAAAGTCCACGTTACGCTGCGCAGACTCGTCCTTGGCCTTGGAGGCGAGGTCAATGGGGATGGCAAGCGGGGTACCAGTTCCACGGGCGACGGGGGAGACGCTGAGCGATTGAAGAGCCGAGATAGTCCAAGCATCAATGTCGATGGCCGAATTCTTGACCGGGGTTGGAGGAGACTGGATATGGACGGCCGAGACTGCAGCAGTGGTGGTTGTGGCCGCTGGCTGCGGATCGGGGGGTGGCGGGACAGCGCTGTAGATAGCCATGATGATAAGACTCGGGAAATGGACTGTGGGGGAATGGAGTCGTAGGTGGGATAAGGGCGATAAGACTGTTGGTGAGGTTGAGAGGATAGAAAGATACTCTAATTCGATGCCCCGAATGACAATGCCAGTCTAGCAGGAAGAAAAGACCTCTATTAGGGTTGTAGGTGATGGGGATGAAAGGAGTAAACCCTCATGAGCGAGGAGGATGCCCTCTCCAAGCGGACCATGACACACGGTGATTCATCCATGAGGGCCGACCAATCAGGGCATGAGCGCATCCCACACCCCACACATGGATCCTGGGCTATGCGAGTCACCCGTCACCCTCCTCTGCAGCTCTCCCGCGGGGGGCGTTGTGATGCTGGATTCGTCCACTGGAGGCCTTGAATACGTAGGCGTGAGTCGAGGCATTGGGTGAAGGAGTTTGTCGATGCTTCTCTAGGTCTGATGATGGCCTCGGCTGAGGTGTCGAGCCCAATGCTGATTGTATAGCGGGCTATCATGTTAGCATACAGTAGGTAGGGCGGAGGAATGCTGGGGTAAGGAACCCTGCTTCGAGGCATCCCGAGTATCCCCACTCAATGTCAGCAACCGAGTGAGTCAAGCAGACATCAAGGTCAAGCAAGATAAGGTAAGAGTGTACAATTCTAGAAGAAATATGCCTCCCCTAGCTAAAAACAGATAATCAATCAACATGAATAATTGAGTTATGGGATATCAATGCTCGCTGTAGACCCTGCGTTTGTCCAACGCATCAATTCTCGGTGGTGTCATAACCCTTGTGAGGGTTGCCTATACCTCCAGGCTTCAGCAACGGCTGACTCTCCCGCGCAATGGCACGCTCTTCGCGGTCTTGAATATCGTGAAGGTCCTCTTCTGTCTCAGCATATCGCTCCGGATGACCTGTGAAAGGGCCCGGTAGGCCACGCTCCCAGCCCTCTGAGTAGGTTCGATTTGCTGCAGGTCGTTGAGGGGTGCTCGAATACTGAACAGGTGATTGCGGCGCGCTGTCGACGTGGGCGGCAGCGTATGCGTTACGTTGCCGTGTGGTGTATTCATAGTAGACGGCCATGGTGAGCACCGCGCCCTGCATCGACGCAGTGATCAAGTAGATGAACCAAGTGCTCCAACCTTCCCATCCAAGCCGACCGAATAGACTCGCCGCAAACAAGAAGCCACCGGGAGTTTGAATGCACATCATGGGAATACTCAGACTGCCAACGTGCTTCAGGCGGTAGGTCATCCAGATCTGCGGCATGTATTGAATGGCAGCCAGAACCGTGGCCATGATGCCAAGGAAGTTGGCCCAGAAGACGAGATGGTCGGGAAGGGCGATAAAAAAGACTCCCGTCAAAATGATAACGATAAGACCATGGAGAACGCAGAGCAGGCCGACCATGACGGCAGTCTGCCACCGAGGAGCATCTCCGCGGAGCTCCTCTGGGGGAACATTGGCCTGTCTGTAGCGGAAGAAGATGAGGAAGAGGACAAGACTGGTTCAGTATCAGCTTCAGAACCGAGAGACACGGAGCGATAATACAGACATGAGACTAAAGCAGACCCATTGGGCGCCGAGCTGAGCAACACCAAGGAGACCAGCCGCGCATTCAAAGGTGCCGACTTGCTTACAGCAGCCGATGGCGGCGCGAGACGGCGGAACTGTCAAGATGTTGGCGAAGCCGGCTGTAGCGGACGTGGTTCCTAGTAGGACAAAGTAGGGTGAGATACCCTCTGAAGTGCCCCGAGAGATGATGCGGTAATGCTGGGGGAGGTATGAGACGAGGATGCCGACCAAGAGGACGCTACAGAGATGGCAGTCAGCATCATAACACAGTCTGCAGCAACAGAGGCACGGGCAGGCCATACATGGAGACGATAAGCTCAAGGTACGAGGGCGCCTTGAGGCGAGCACATTGGTCCTGATCGGGAGCAAAGATATCCATGGCGGGATGGTTCATCTTCAGCGCGCAGACGGCACGATTTCAAGGCAGCGCAACACAAGATGCGCAGCTCAGAAACGTGAAGCGGGATGCTTGCTGCGGCTCAAAAGCCGTCGACGACGCAAAAAAAGGATCGTCGGGGAAAATCACGAGATCAGACGAGGGAAGATCAGGGGTCTCTGGGCAAGAGGCACGGGGTGGGTGGAGAGAAGAAGAGAGGGAGAGAGACGGGAGAAACGGCGCGTGGGCGCGGGCGGTTGCTGGGACGGGAAGTGACGTATGATGTTGTTTTAGTCGTGACCTTTTTTTTCCCTGGGCGAGGCTGTCGCGAGAGGGGCACCGCCGCTCAGTCTCGCAGTTGGAGAGAGGGGGATACGAGACAATGGGTGGTGCCTTTTAGAAGCAAGGTCATGGAGGTTTCTTTATGACATGGGATGCGGTATCTTGACATGCTCTCGTAGGTGATGAAAAAGCAATGAAACCTGGTTGGAAGCCTCGGAGAATTAAACAAACTTGATGGGTGGATGGCTCTGAAGCGACGACAACCGCGAACCACCTAAACCTAGGAACCCTTGGATGAAACACTGCTTTTGAGGGTCTGAGGGTCGAAGCGGGCGGCTCAAAGGGGTAACTCTATGGAAGGGTGCCTGTTCATGAATCAAGGGTATCTCGAGGAGTTCATAAGCGAGTAATCATGAATATCCTGATCTAGACTATTCGAGTACATCATCCGTCCATATTTGGATCCTTGCCTTGTAGCGTATATAACAGAACATGACAACTCACAAAACCCTTTGTCGGTCTCCTCTTGACTGGACTCGGCAGATACTCACTTGTTGGAGGCCGCCTTGAAGCTGAAGCCATCACTGTAAGCGCCATGCCATTGCAGGATGCTTGGCGCCAACCCCAATGACGTCGCCGTGATGGTGTGTGGATCACCCGGCGATAGCCTCGTCTCGTCTACTTTGGCTCAAGGTAAAGACATACTCTGATTTAAATTTGAAAAGAAACTGAAATTAAATCATCTGAATATCGAATAAAAACCAACCCTGTAATTACTGTAATTCTCATCATAAACTCTAATGACTTGGAAAGCGGAGTTTGCCGTCCAAGTCACACTCAGCAGCTTACACAAAGGTACGTACCCACCTCAATCCTCTTTTTCCTGCCCATCACCATTTCGCAACCTTCACCTCAAACTTACACCATGGATGATCCCGAGCCTGCAGAAGAACCGCCTCTTTCCAACCCCGAGTCTGAGCCGAGACAAGAACAACAACAGGGTTCACCCTCCATCAGACTCGTCGCCGAAAATACCATCCACCGACAGCCTCAGGATGACCTAACCTACGAACCCGGACCCTCCCTCGACGCAACAGCTGCATCACCAAGCAGAAACAAGCTCTTCTACACCTCGGCCCAATGGACAGCCGACGGGACCTCTCTCGTTGTCTCTTCCTCCTCAAACTCCATCTCCACCTTTGTCCTCCCCAACGACCTCCTCGACCCATCAAACTCTCAACCGCGCCGCCTCGAGCCCCAATCCATAATCTCCCTTCCTGAACCGTCCCAAACTGCCGTCGCCGCGCCCTTCTTCTCCCTTGCCGAACCCGCCTTCCAGACCGTCCTTGTCGGCTGTCGCGACCACCCAATTCAGCTCTACCACTTGTTCCCTCCCGATGATGTGTCGCGCACCGCCCCTCTCGCTTCGTATAAGCTCATCCGTCGCGAGACAGAGGAGTACATCACGCCCTCCTCCATGCTATGGGAGGCGCCTGGGTCGCATTTCCTCTGCGGCTCTGCGAATCGCTTGGATTACTTCGACATGACACGCCCTGGCTCAGACGGCCCGCTTCTCACCTTGCCTACCATTCCCTCCAAGCGACACGTCTCCAAAGGCGGCGGTGTCGGCATGAAGGGAACTGTCGCAGCCCTCGCTGCGTCCCCAGTTGATGCCAATGGCGGTAGCATCGTAGCAGCAGGGACTTGGACGCGCTGGATTGGCTTGTATGATCTGCACCGCTCCGACAAGACTGTCGCCAACTGGGCTCTTCCGCGCGAACAGGATTCGTTTGGAGTGGTCGGAGGCCAGGGCATTATTCAGTTACGTTGGAGTCCATGTGGTCGGTACCTCATTGTAAACGAACGTCACGCCTCTGGTCTCCTTGTCTATGACATCCGCGGCACAGGCGAGCTTCTCAGCGTGCTGCGAGGCCGCAACGCGCCCACCCAGCAGAAGCTGACGTGCGACGTATTTGCGAGCGACCCCTACGGTGATTCGCCTTCGTTTGAAGTCTGGACAGGGACCCATGAGGGCGATGTGGCGGTTTGGGAGAGCGTCGGCTACCAAGCCGGAGTTGTAGACCCCTCTTGGGACTTCAAGGCGCATGATGCTCCGGTAGGAACCACTGCGCTGCACTCGAGCGGCTCTGTAGTGGCGACGTGCTCGGGAGGATGGGGCTTCGGCGAGCTGCCGGACGCGCAGACTGTTTTTGACGAGTCAAGCGTCAATGTCTGGTCTATTGGCGGCTGACAGCCCACCAGCCCGTTCAAGCGTGCAACGCCATGAGCGTTACCGTTGCTCATATCGCCCTATCTTGCCCGAAGCTTTCCAGAATCTCAACACGAGACGTAGCTATGCCCTCGAGCCTAATCTTGTTATCTATGTAGGTACCATGCCCAACAATCGTTGTAAACCATCAAGTGACAAGTCCATGGGCTATACAAGACCGGCTTCATATGCAACCAGTCGCAATCAAGGGTCGGTTCGGATGATCATCTATGTATCATTAACTATCTACCATGAATCCTTCAGCTCATGACCGCGTGGTCAATCGTGTCTGTCTCATGACCAAATCAAGTCCGAAGGCCGTCTATCCAACTTGATCCCTGCTGTATAGCTCTGTTTATTACAAGCTCCTCCAAAAGCAAGCAACTCCCCTCATGATGACAACTCCGATGCCCAAAAACGCCCAACCTAATTCAGGAACAAACCTTTGATTACGGCTCCATCGCCAGATGTCGTATCCTCCTTTTTCGTTATATCATTTATACAATGCCTCCGTCTTCACAGCCAGCCCGGCCCCCGGTTCTGCTGCCACAACGGCCCGCCGCCGCCGCCGCGCGGACCCGGATACGCCGTCATGGGACTGCTCATCGTACCCGGCGTGGTGATGGCCGTGCCGGGCCTTGGTTCCTCCTCGCTGATGCGTCCCAGACCCTGGCCGTAGGGGTGGGAGAATTCCTCCTCTCGCGTCAGAGGCATCTCGTCGTGCTCCATCTGCGCGCCTCCGCCAAAGGCCGCCGCTCCTGAGCCAGGGCCGTAGCCGTACGCTGCGGGAGGGTCCCAAGGCTCCGGTCCTGGATATCCCTCTTCGCGCACGGGCGTGAGGTTTCGCTGAGCGAGCGGGGCCGGCGGGGGCGGACGCATGGGCGTTTCGTCCACTTCCTGCACCGACGGTAGCGGTGCAAAGTTGTGGCTATTTTGAGATACGGGACTACAAGTCTCTGTTAGTACGGGAAATGGTCGCCGTGAATTCAGGTTGTAGCTTACCCAACGTGCTGCACTTGTGGTTTCAGGCCCGGCCCCTCGCGCGTGTTGCCCTTTTTGCGCCGCCAGAGCCAGATGCCGAGGACGACCAAGGCGACGAGGGCGGCGACACCGCTGATGGTTCCGCCGATGATGGCGCCCGTGTTCTTGGACCCATTGTCCTTGCCGTCGGTGTCGGGGGCTGAGGCTGCGCTCGACGAGGCAGAGTCATCGTCAGAGTCGGTGGGCGAGGCGCCTTCGTCGTCAGATGTACTGCTTGCGGTTTCTGTCTCCGATGTTTCCGACTCGGTTTCTGTCTCGGATGCCGTCGAGGAGGTCTTGGTCCTCTTGGTAGTTGAGGACTTCGTAGTCGAGGATTTGGTGGCGGAGGATCTAGTTTTTGTCTTTTTCTTTGTTCCCAGTGTCGTCGGCTCGGACAGCGACGTTGCCGTGGCTGTAAGAGCAGCTGTGATGCTCGTGAGTTGTACAGCAGATTTCCCAGAGGCCGTCGCTACCACCTTCGTGCCCATCCCCGTCGTCGAACCACATCCGTACTGGAAGAATCCTCCCTCAAAGCTGTTCTTGTAGCAAGAGTCGCCTCCACGACAGGTAAAGACGTATGGGTTCAGCTCGGTTTGCGGATCGCTATCGCCGTCGACGCAGCCTGTGAAGACACCTTTGGTGCAAGAGCCTCCATCCGGACAGCATCCGATGGCGCCGTGCTCAGCATCCACCACGCAGTGAGATCCCGCAGAGCATGTCGCCGGTAGCGAGGGATCGCCTCCTACATAGCCGCAGACTGTGTTGAGTTGGCGGCGCAATAGTGAGCCGTCGGGCGCAGCTGTTGCGGCGAAGGGGTACGGTAGAACGTTGAGTTCACGGTACTCGACCGTCTTTGTCGGACGTGGCAGCGCATGGCCGTTTGCGAGATTGACGATGCTGGAGAGGACGAGGAGCGCGGTGGTGGACGATAATCGTGTCATAGTCGCAGTCTGTTAATCTCAGCCAAACATGGTCCGGCGACCGTTGCGAACCAGGACTTTGTGGCGATGAATGGACAAGAGCGTGAGCGAGAGAGTAGCGTTCGATCTAGGTAAGAAGAAAAAGAAACGAAAAGCCGTCCCGGAAAAAAGCGAGCACTAAAATCGACGAGTCTTGGCGAATAAAATCATGGAACAGAATGATGTCAAGGGAGAAGAAGCAGGAAAAGGGAAAGATCGAGAAGGAGGAAGAGGACGTCGAGAGAAGGGGGCTGTAACACGGCTTTTACGAGGGTTCTTTGTCGATGTGGACTGGCGGGGGGGGTTTCGTAGTTGGAGCGGTTGCTAGAGCAAAGATAGTCTGGAGAATTGGAAAAGGAATTGGGAAGGGATCCAAAAAAGACCAGGGAGACCCTGGAACTAGATAGCAGTAGTCAAGGTTCTAGGAGTCTTGTGTCTATTTCTACTGTCTTGCGGCACCATCGCCCTGCCTCTCTCTTTTTCCCCTTCAAGGCATAGACGGCCAGGGTGCGTGCGAGTTGGCAAGGCAAAAATCCCCGTCTGTAAAGCAGCCAACTGGAAGGGTTTTGGGGGCTGACGAACCAGGGATCAGGGTGTCGAGAGAGTTGGCAGCGGGGGGGCCGTTGCACCGGGATTCGGGACGCTGTGACGGCGTCTCCCGGGGCGACTCAGGTCCAATAGAATGGGTTTTTGGGGGGAGGCTGGGCGTAGGATGACGGAGGCTGGGGAGTAACGTCAAGACTTTATCACAGAGAAGAGCGGATGGTTTCGTGTATATTGAAAAAAGATGACGACAATTCTTTCGAGCAAGATAAACACGACAAATGACACGGCAACGAGAGAGACAGACTCATTCAATGTCTTGTAATCCTCTATCCGTATCTTGTGCCTGGATCTCGACACCCCCTTCGGCTGCTAGGTCGCTACGTCTTGGCCACGTTGGCATGCGTGTCTCACATCTTGCGCCCCTTGGGTCGATCTTGTGCATTAGCAGTCGCTAGATTGAGATGGCTGCATCCCTGTTTTTGTACAATCACCAACCCTTTCTTTAACTTGAGAGTGCCTTATTCCTTTGTATTGGCTTGCTCAGGGTTGATCTGCCTGCTCTCGGTCTCACAGATCTTTCGAGTCGATCAGTTCGTTGTATGACACCACTCATAAGCTGACAACACGCATGACTCCATCATTGGATTGCCTCTTGTGGCTGTGTATCATCGTACGCTTCTAAATCGGGATGCGATTCAACACTGCACATCTCAATTCAAAACCGATCAAGTCTATCCGTATATCCTCTGAAATGAATAATTCCTCCGCTCTATAGTCTTAAATGACCGTCCAATGTCCAGCTTCATTCCTTGCAAAAACACCGCGCCACTCACAATCCCATCTCGAGCCCACATTGTTCCGTCTCTCTAGAAACCCGTCCTCGAGGTCTCAAAATGCCTTGAACCCCCACCAGATCAACACCTTTGACCTGCAACTCGAGCACATTCGAGTTCCGCTCGCATTAGACCAGTTCACGACTGCTACTCGATTGGTTCTCTTCGACGAACCCACTCCCGAGCTCGTAGTCGCCCTGCTTGCGAGCCTTCTTGGCTGCCTTCTTCTGCTGCTTCAGAGCCTTCTTCTCCTTGCGGCTGAGGCTGGGGAACTCGCTGTCGGGACCTCGGAGCACAAAGCCGAGGTGCATGAAATTGAGCAGGACCAGCGCGAAGAGGATTGGGAATGCGTCCAGACCGAGAGGGTAGCTTTCGTTGGTGAGTAGCTCGTTGTGTTCGTTGACGCCAGGACCAAACTCGATGAGGCGGTAGACAATTCGAACCTGGAAACGTCAGCTGAATACCTCACTTGATGTATAAAGGGTACTTACGATAATCAGGATCAAGACGAGCAGCATGGTCCAGATGAGCCACTTCATGCGTCCAATGTCTCGCCCCTCAATCTCCCTCAACTTGAAGTAAAAGAATGCCGTCAAACCGCTAAAGATGACGACTACAACCAGCTGCAAGGAAACGCCAGCCATGTATATCTTTTGTCCGATCCGGACCAGGTTCGCGTCTTCGTCGTTGGAGAGCATGCTTCCACCACCGCCCTGCACGATGAACAGGACGATGTCGATCCAGACAAAGATGAGAGTCATCCGGATGGCCTTGATACCTAGGAGCTTCCGATCGGGCATTCTAAAGTACACCATGCGCGCTACTGCCATATACACAAAGGCGTTGAGCCCTGGTCCTGTTAGCCGTCGTGTCGAGGTAGAAGGGATAACTGGACACTTACACAGAGGGGCGAGTAGAAAGAAGAGTTGTCCCCAAAACAGATATTGGAAATTCTGCTGGTTTCGGGCTCCCACAGTCTTGATGGAGAAGGCAACCGTCTCCCAGATTCCTCCCATGATGACTACCCAGCAGAATCGCTGCAGCGTGTAAGTTGAGTCCACCATGCGTTTATAGATGCGAACGAACCTTTTTGAAGATGGCGGCCTGTGTGATATGGGCTAGCGTACTCATGCCGAAGAGCACGGCAAACGCGAGATGGGCAGCGAAGGACGGGTCGAATAGGTAGTTGGAGTTGCAGGCGTCGACGGGCACACGGCCATACTTGTCAGGCACAGCGGTAGTGCAGCTGGCTGTAGCCGAAGACACTGTGGTGCTGGTGGGATGGTGAGTCGTGGTGGTAACCATTGTGTAAGTGCGAGTATGAGTTCTGGTCTAAGTGATGTCCTTTAAGAAATATCGAGGCTGGATCTCGAGCTGTTGATCTTGTCTGTTTATGAGAGTGTCGATCATCTTGGGCTTCCTCTTGCAAGTCTTTATACACGCGAGTGAAGCTCATCTTGACGAGAATGCTGCGTTTGGCGAGCTTTGGTTCTTTTTTGGAGTCTCGATGAGGCTCAGATCCAGCCCCAATCGTGAGTTGAAGAGAGGACCCACCGACGACAGGGGTTGTTTGGCAGAGCTCGCCAAAGCTAGGGATGCTCAGCCAACGTCAGCTCGGGAACTTGATGACCGCCAACAATGAGCAGCTGCACACTTGGCTCTTCGCGATGCTGCAGATGGTGTTTCGAATTGTCGGAGGTTTGACCGTCTATCCCACTCGCCAAGCCACGCTGTAAGTAGCGTCTCCATTGGTCAGCTCGCCATGGCGGCTTACCTCAAAGGTGCTGCTGTAGTCTGTAGATACCAAACGCCCTGCTTACTTAGTAGTTGATGTTTGCATATGCCATGGTCAGAGTTGACGACGCTTCTGTCTGAGCCCGGTCAAGACGATAGGCGAACCCGTTGTTTGACGAGTGGCAAGGCGTTCTTGCACTCGGATGCAGGTGTTTGAGAGACAGGGTAGAATTTGGGCTCGTCTATTTATTATATTGACAGGGGTTCATTTGGACATTTCAATTCATTGGGAGCCGTGGGATACTATTAGTGTTGTTGTAGTAGACATGACGCGCCTTGACGCCTGAGACACGGGAGCAGCATGAGATGGTCTCGAGATTGTAGGGCTGAGCTTCAAGGCAGGGTTGAAAGAAGAAGTGCGGGACTAATGCTGACGGATTCAAAAATGACGGAATTGCGTCCGTGGTATCATAATATTGTGTTAACTTATTGACCTCCTGTTGGGCAACAGACTTGAATGAATTGTAAGATAGACTTTCGCAAGGAGGAGCCATTGCGAGATCATGATGATGGGAGTCACCTCTCGCTCCCATGTCAGAACTCAATTTATGCCAACTAGATATTTCTGAACTACCAATGTTATGATTATGTGTCTTGCGCATCTCAAGTTCTGTATTCACTACCTTGTCGTTCACCGCTGGGAACCAACCAATCTTGACTCGAGACTCTAGATCCTCATATCGGGCCCGGCAGTGACTTTGCAAGCGTCTCTCACTGGTGGCCAACAGAAACTTGAAGACGCTTTTTCTCCACTCTAACAAGCGAACCCTTGGACCCTTGTTTTTGGGTCCGGACCTCATTCATCTTGGGATTATCGTCTCGCGCGCTAAGCTCATTGAGAGCCGCCTCCTCTCCACTGCTCGCGGTCGCGGTAACGCCAGACTGTGTTTCCAGGTTACAAAACACTCAGGTCCACGGGCCAATTGAGTGCGCACAGGCCAGCCAGGGTGCTTCATTTTCTCCTCTCCTTCTCCTCCTCTCCCTCGTGTAAGGTAAGGGACGGGAGAAACTCGGCCGACTCCTCCTCCTCCTCTTCCAAAGGGTAGCACTCCTGACTGCTGCAGCACCCAATCGCTCATCTGCTAAAGCCTCTAGAGGAGGAACTTCTCCTTGGACTACGTCACGGACCTATCCTTCCGCCATCATGCCTATCAGAGTCAAATCCAAGAAGCTTCCTGCTGCTCGCGAGGGCAGCCCCGTGTCTCTCCTCCCCGACGCCGAGTATGAGCTGCCCGAGATTGCGGCCCACGACAGCTTCCGCGACGTGGTCAAGAAGCTCTCCCTGTGAGTCTCGGTACTGACTCGCTTCGTGGCGCACCATAGCTGAGACTTCGTGGCGCAGGTATTTCATCGATGTTATCGAGCTGCCCAGCACCTTTGAGCAACTGAGGACTACGGTTGCGGGGAGTCCTCTGCGGATTTTGGTGGACCATCTCGCTGCGACATGCACCAACCCTGCCACTGTCAATGCTCTCTTGTACGTGTATCTGCAGGGTAGACACCATCTCATCGACACCCTCATCTACCGAATACCACCACACGTGAGCTGACCGATTCCTGCAGAGCCCTCAAATGGCATTACGCCTCGGGATCAGATCACCGCAGTCTGGGAGAGTCTCGCGCAGACGCCTGTGAAATTGTCGCATGGCGCTTCTTGACTCGACTCTCTGAGCGTGATGCAGTTGACTACTGCCTCTACGAAATCCCCGATTGGGATGATACTCAAGAACCTAATGAGCCAGCCAACGGCAACGGCCATGCAGGCGATGAAGAGGCCGGCGAGGCTTCTCCTCTCCTCGCACAGTTTCGCTCCGTCGACAGCCGCCGTCGTGGACCAGGCCCTGCTGGCAGCAGCATGAAGCGCAATCAGCTCTTGAGCTCACTGTCTCGACTGACCATGACTTCTGACGATGACGACCAGGACGAGACTGATCCTACCGCCCCATTCAAGGGTCTCAATGCTCTTGAGATTGCAGCCATCGCTGACGCCAAGCGCTTCCTCAGCCAGCACATTGTCCAGAAAATCGTCACCGCCATCTGGAGCGGTGATATCATCTTCTGGGACAGTCTATCTCTATACTCGACCAAAAAGCCGCGCTTCTACAACCCGGCGACTGCCGACCCTTTCTCCCGTCTTCGCGTGCCCAAATACCTCAAGAGCTGGGAGGTCATCTTCTTCTCCATCTTTTTGGCTCTTTACTACGCTGTTCTTATTGAAAGAGATGAGACCCGTATCACAGTTCCCGAGATCATCCTCTTTTTCTGGATAGCGGCCTTTTTCTACGACGAGCTTAGTGAGTGGCTTGATGCGGGCTCAATCTTCTACACTACAGACATTTGGAACCTCTTTGACATGATCATGATTACAATTGGCTTTACCTTTGCGATTCTGCGTAAGTTCTTGCGACTTCTGTTGTGGCCCAACTCCAGCTGACACGACCAAGGCATCGTTGGAATCACCCAGGACAAGCCAGAGCTTAGCGATCTAGCCTTTGACATCCTGTCCCTGGAAGCTCTCTTTATGATCCCCCGGATCTTCTCCATCCTCAGTCTAAGTCCTGCCTGGGGAACTCTAATCCCGTGTTTGAAAGAGATGGGTAAGGACTTCGTCAAGTTTATGGTACTGATTGTCGTTATCTACTGTGGCTTCTTGACAACCTTCTCGCTCATTGGTCGCGATGCTTTTGCTTTCAAATCAATGGCATGGATCTTGACCAAGATCTTTTATGGCTCAGCCTTTATTGGCTTCGAGGTGATGAACCAGATTGACCCCTTCTTTGGACCTCCCCTGATGGTCCTCTTCATTACTTTGTCGAGCTTCTTGTTGATGGGTTCCTTGACTGGTATGCTGTCCAACAGCTTCTCGCGGGTTATGACCCACGCTAAGGAAGAGTACCTGTATGTGTACAGCGTATATGTCTTGGAAGCATCTACGAGCAATCGACTCACTCACTTTGTTCCGCCCTTTAACCTACTGGCTTTCGTCATCTTCCGACCCTGGCGACTGATATTTCCTGCTGACGAGAGGTTCCGGGCTGGCCGCATTCTCCTTCTCAAAGCCACACACTGGCCGATTATCGGCATCATTAAGCTGTACGAGCTGTACCGAAGCCCGGCCATTCAGGACGAATTTGCTGGTTTCAAGGGTTCCCAGCACTCTAGCCGACGCAACGGTAGGAAGGGCGTGGCTCAGAAGCGATCTACTTCTAATATCGGCCGCCGAGCGCTGCTCTCACCTAGAGGACGAGCTAATGGCCGTGACACTGAGCAGCGAGAGGACGACGTGGACGCTCCGTCAGCCATGGAGGTGCAGCTTAGCGAGCTGAACCGAAAGATTGACCAGCTTACCGCTACGGTGCTGGCACTCCAGGAGATCCAAGCTGCCAGCGCAAGCAGCGGCGGAGACGGGAGCGGCAGTGGCAGCGCGAGCACCACGACCGCCGCCTAAAGACGGGCTTTGTGCGGTCGGCCCGGTTCATTTGAATCTCAGATTGCTGGAATGTTTGATGTTGGAAATGTCCCTGCCCGGGTCTTGTCGGTAGAAGTTGACAAGTGGAGATGTCAGTGGAGGGAGTCGACCGGGAAGCGTTCGAGAAGCCGTGATCTGAGGATGAGATGGAGCGGGCTGTTTCGATAGCTGGATCCCACTCTTTGTGGGGAGCGCCAGTGGGGAGACGGACAGCGACGGCTCTACTGTCAAGACTGTCTCTGTGGATCACTTTGCTTGAGGATAAGTCACCACGCGGGATGCTCATGGCTCTAGATATGCATCCGCATTCTTGCTGTGGCTTGCTATTTGTTGGCTTCGCTGTATGAGAGGTTGTTGAATCGTTAGGAGTTATCACTAGAATGATAGGTTTCAATTGTATACTCAGCAGCTTCGGCTGGGACTCTTGGAAATCTTATGACGTCTTACTTTAGGTACCAACTACTAGCAGGCTTCTATGTAGGCTATCGCGTCTCAGCTTGCCGTATCCTGTTTTGCGGGTATCAGTGTGGCCGCGTGAGCCCTTGAATACACAGACAGACAGCTTCACCAAGCCAAAGCCGCCGCATGCCGTCGCAGGTCCTGGCTTGGAATGCGAATTGGGGAACGGGGGAGCCTTGCATGAAGAGGCTGGACCCCAAGAACAAGCAAATACCACGAGATCCACGCCGACAAGGTCAACAAGCGCTGAGACTGTGTAGATGATTTCAAGATGCGGCAATCGTCGGCATGGAGGGGAAAAGCTGTGTAAGTCGAAATGTGGGCATTTGTGTGAGTTGATACATAGCGCGGGGGACTTGATAAGCGAGGATGTTTACAAGGTGGTTAAACATGGGTGAAGGATATATAGACGGCAACCTCGGTGAGTTGACCTGCTCTTGGTATGGTGTTTTGATGGTAAGAGTTTTGTTGTAGTTCCATGATGAGGTCATACTTGTTGTACTACGTTGCTACCGAAAGATCATAACCGTGCTATTAAACAAGAGACAACTTCTACACCGATCCTCGGCTACTGGAGAATTTCTTTTGGTTCTACAATCCCTCTCTGCAAAAGCATTTACCCATCACGGCTACTCACCGTTCAATCGACCCCTCCCCGAGACAAGCCGCCGACTCGGTATCCCGCTCCGAACCGCGCAGCCCGGCCAAGACGACCTAGTGTCCGCCGATCTCGGCGCCCCGCGCCCGGCAAGCAAGCAAGGCAGGAACGATAATACCCCAGGGGCCGCTCACTCACTTACAAGCTTCGACCTGCCTGGCTCTGAGGCGCCAACCAGCGCAGAGGCATTACCCACTAAACGTTTTAGTTAGCTCGTAGGACAGACAGCACGAGGCCTGGGCGCTTGGTGTGTGTTTTTTTTTTTTTCCTTGGACAAAGAGTCCGGTGCTTTGCTCGTTCCATTTTACTTCTCTAGCTTCCTTTCTCTCTTTCTCTTTGTATTCTTCGACACATCCCCAAAGGTTCTTTTCTTCTCTTTTTGCGCCAACAAAAAAAAAAGATCACCTTTTGAATTATCGCGCGAGCTACAGAGAAGAAAAGCTAGGGATGGCAGACACTGCAAGCATGAAGGATACAGGCGCGACAACGGCCCGGCAGGGAGGCGCTGCAGCGCTTGCTTTGT
>JAJODA010000465.1:0-18012 GCA_021730345.1 Fusarium cicatricum
TTTTTTTTTTTAACCCTTATATTTATTATTTTAGTAGCTTTAATAATATTAATTTTAATAATAATAATAATAATACCTTTTTTTAATTTTTTTTTTTTTATTACCTTCTTTATATCTTTTTTTTTTTTTTTTCTCTTTTTTTTTTTTTTTTTTTTTTTCCTTTTTTTTTTTTTTTCTTTTTCCTTTTTTCTTTTTCTTTTTTTCCTTTTTTTTCTTCCTTTTTTTTTTTTGCTGGCTACCTAGCTACCTACTCCTATCTTACAAAACCCGGCCTATTCTTTCACTTCCCACCCACCGCCTGCCTCGAGCTACTTATTACTACTTCGACTCCCCCCCTTTCCTCCGCTAAACTATCTTTCTTACCCCTCCCGCTCCACCACCAACTTTCCCATTGACAATCTACCTTTCGCCTTTTCTCTCTTCTCGTCTGCCATAGCATCCGCTCCTTGAAACGATTCTTTTCAACATCTGGACGGAAAAGACGAGACACGCTTCTCGTGTCCATCAGCACCACCGAGATCGCTACACGAAACCCTCGCCACCCATCTCTGCCTTGATTGCAGCTCGCCAAACATCTTGCGACATCCCGCGAACACGACTCGTCGCCAACTTTCCTACCGTGTTGAAGTTGGGTGACTCAGCGACTCCCCCTTGCGAGACCTCGACCCTCGATCTTGTTATTGACTTTTGGTTGAGCATCCTCCGCGCATTCCGCGGCTCTTGGAAACATTCACCAATCACCATTCGAATTGTCTCGATTCCCATCCTCTGGTCGCAATCGCTATTGGCAACTCCCAGCTCGCCGTTGTCGCATAGAAAAAAAAGGACCCAGCGCAGGACGTTGTTGGTGTTGCCGTTAATTCTCCGTTGAACGCGATAACTGCAATCGCGCTTGTCAACTGGAGCTGTTCTGACCCGTGGCCCTCGACGGACGCCTTGGATTCATTCTCTTTCATCTTCTGGACTTTGGAGCTCTGCGCTGTGCTGCAGTTGCCCGTCTTACCTAGGACAAACGCCTGTCTGGTCTTGTTTGATCCAGCAACCCCGAGGCGGCCCCAAAAGAGCTACCTGCATATCCCGCCAGCTGCCAGCTCACCACGCTGCCGCGAACTTGGCACATCACCGCGCCTTAGATCGGCCTTGACAAGACGTCTCTAGTTCTCTCCGCGTGCGACTCGGCCGCTCTGCCCGCCAGCGATCCACTTAGCAGTGCCTCATCCTCACTCTGTCCCTGCATCTGCATTCATTACCTGCTCTGCTCTGCGCCCTAGTGCCCGGCAACCTGTCTGACGCTGCCTGCACCCCAGGTTGACAGCTGCTCCACGAGGGATCGGCTTCCGCAGCCTCTTCCCCGCAATCACGCCTCTTTATCGTTACCCCCAGGCCTGACGTTCCACCATGGCTCCCCATTCTGCCTGAGCTCTTATATATGTCAATGCAACCTTCGGATGCGACTTGTCTCGCTCTTATAGTGCAAGCACCACTCCCAGCACAATCATGTCTCTCAGCTCAGACCCCGACTCGAAAAACATCTCAGCTCTCTCTTCTCACAACTCCCCCAACATGTCCTCATTAACACGCTTTTACCTTGGTCAGGACCAAACGACCTTTGCTTCTCGTTCACAACCAGTTCCCATCCCCATGTCGGCCGTCAGTGCTTCGTCTGTGGCTTCAAGCTCACAACAAGGTTCACCCATCATGTCACCCGCCGACACCGCTACCCTCACCACATACTCGTCCGTTCAGGCCTCTCCTGAGCCCATACGAGGCCGTGAGGAGGAGGTGTTCCCTTCCAGCTTCCAACTGCCCGAGTCCGTGCTATCTCGGAAGATGAGCGCGAACTCACTGGGACATAGTTTGGCGAGCAACCCTGGCGCCATGTCGGAAGCAATCAACAACAAGGGAAATCTCATCCGCCGCTTCTCAAACCGAGCCCACCGATTTGCAAGCCGGAGACGACAGTCCTCTGCCGCCCCTGCCAGCCGCGACGGTAGCGTAGGTCCCAGCATCTTGAGGCGCCGCAGTGATAGCAATGCCACAGCACCCCCGGAGAACAGCGCCCTGACCGACACGGATGAAGAGGTGGAATTGGTCCCGGACGACTCTATCTCCTTCGTTGGTCTCGACGGTGCCGTCTACACCTCCTCGGCCAACAGTACTCACGGCTCCATTAGTGGAAGTGCTGGTGCTATGGCTGGTCCTGTGCTCCCGGCTGAGCTCCGCAATGGATGCCCGATCAGAAAGGTTTCTAGAAAAAGCCGCCCGAAAAAGTTTAACCTCGTCTACGAGACCGATTCGAACAAGCTCTCATGGGATCCTGCTCGTCCTCAAAAGTCATTGCACGTCGACGAGATCCGGGAGATCCGGACTGGCTCCGATATCCTGCAATATATCCTCGACTACGGAATGACTGATGTGATGGACAATCTGCCCGAAACTTGGTTCACAATTATTTACACAGTTCCCGAGAGCTCGAAAACCAAGTTCCTGCATATTATTACCGATAACGCTAAATCCCTGAGGCTATGGACGGAATTCTTGGACGCCATGTTGAGATATCGACAGGAACTCATGACATCGTTGATGGCGTTTAACGACCGGGCCATTGCCCAATACTGGCAGACCGAAATGGCCAGGGAATTTGGCGATCTCCCCCGGATCTCCGAGCAGGAAGAGCTTAGTATTGCAGGCGTCAAGCGCGTGTGTCAGAACCTTCACATTTACAGCTCACAGTCGACACTGGAAGTCAACTTTCACCTTTCCGATGCCCGACGACGAGAAAAGCTCAACTTCGCCGAGTTCAAGGACTTTGTCCGGCGCATGAAGCAAAGGAACGACGTTCAGCGGATCATCCGCAGCATCGCTGCTAACCCCGAGTCCGGCATTACCCTGCCCGAGTTTCTGGGTTTCCTTCGCGATTCCCAGGGCGAGGATGTCGACTCTAATCGATCTGCTTGGGAAAAGCGTTTCTCCCGCTACAGCCGCCAGTATAGAAATGACGAGGTCGACACGACAGACAATGGCCAGATCATGTCAGAGGCGGCATTTGTGGGCTTCTTGGCTTCCGAGGACAACGACCCGATTGCGCCTGAACCCCGGGAATACACCCTGGACCGCCCCATGAACGAGTACTTTATTTCGAGCTCCCACAACACTTACCTCCTCGGTCGACAAGTGGCAGGCCAGTCTAGCGTTGAGGGCTACATTTCGGCGCTGGTCCGAGGCTGCCGCTGCGTCGAGGTGGACTGCTGGGATGGCTACAATGGCGAGCCAGAGGTCAACCATGGCCGCACCATGACAACGTCGATCAGCTTCAAGGAAGTTATGACAACCATCAACAAGTACGCCTTTGTCAAATCCAAGTTTCCGCTCTGGATCTCTCTCGAAGTTCACTGCAGCCCTGCCCAACAGGCGATAATGGTCGACCACATCAAGAGTGCTTTCGGTTCAAGGCTGGTGACTGAGACTCTCGAGGCGTTTCCGGACAAGCTTCCCTCGCCTTCGGAGCTTATGGAGCGCGTTCTCATCAAAGTTAAGAAGCCACAGATCAAGGAGGAACCCGTCTCCGCCGGCAATGACTTCAGAGGCCGACGACGCGGCAATAGTCTGAACTCCCCGATGATCCGACCGACCCTGCCCGATGGCGCTGTCCTGGCCCCTTCGCAGTCGCTTCCTCAAAGCCCGATGCTTACCCCGAGCCACTCCTCCCGTAGGCTTGTTAGCAAAACCCGCGTCAACACGATTACCGAGGGTCAGGTTCAAGGCATGATGAGCAGCAGCACGAGCGATAACGAGAGCGGGGGCGAGCAGGTTGCCAAGAAGGCGCCCAACAAGACCGTCAAAGTGCTCGGTGATCTGGGCGTCTACTGCGCAGGCGTCAAGTTCTCCGGCTTCGACACGGTGGATGCAAAGCAGTACAACCACATCTTTTCTTTCATGGAGTCGAGCTTTGCCAAGCACTCTCGAGCCAAGGAGCAGAAGATGGCCCTGGACATCCACAACATGCGCTACATGATGCGAGTGTATCCCGACCGAACCCGCATCACATCCAACAACTTTGACCCTCTTATCTACTGGCGCCGCGGTGTGCAGATGGCGGCCCTCAACTGGCAGACGTTTGATCTGGGAATGCAGCTCAACCGCGCCATGTTTGATGGCGGAAAGGATTGCTCCGGCTACGTTCTCAAGCCAGCCGAACTCCGGGATATCCAGGTTCTCCCATACAACTCGGACATTGCTGAGGGCAAGAAGGAGCGCAGCGTCGTTTCATTCAGCATCGATGTCATCTCTGCTCAGCAACTCATGCGACCTGCCAACCTACCGGCCAACAAGTCGATGGACCCCTACGTCGAGGTTGAGATATTCCACGCCAACGACAAGCGCGACAAGAAGGAGGCCGACTCCAACCTGGCTCTTGAGCCCGATTCACCTCTCAAGGTACAGACCGAGGTGATCCGCGAGAACGGCTTCAACCCCATGTTCGACAAGCAGTTCAAGTTCAAGGTGACGACCAAGCACCCTGACTTAGTCTTTGTTCGGTGGTCTGTCAAGCTCTCCAACGACGGTGAGAGCTACAATGAGCGACCCGCCGTGGCCACGTACACTGCCAAGCTCACCAACTTGAAGCAAGGATACCGAACCTTGCCTCTCCTCAATCACGCTGGCGACCAGTACCTGTTCTCTAAGCTCTTTTGCAAGATCAAGGTGGACTCGGTCGAGAAGATGTTGATTGACGCGCCGCGCCGCGTCCAGGACGGGAATAAGCTGAACCGTCTTGGCGGCAAGGTCTTTAGCCGCATCAACACCAGCCCTAAAAGCACTATTGAAAAGTCCAGCTCCGAGAAGACGAGCTTTGACAGTTATTGATGATTTAGCGACATCTGTACGAATATCCTTTACCATTTCTTGGACATACTATTACTTTCCCTTTCTTGGATTCGACATTGAGCGTGCCGACGCTGCGTTCTGGGACTGGCTTTAGCCTCGCTTCTCGATAACGAATCCTGGTTGTTGGTTATCCGGTCTTATTCATTCACTTCGATCCCGCATCTTTCATTCCATGATCCCAAGAGGATCCTGGCGCGGCAGGCGGTGGGATTATTTAGGGACATTGACTCTACCACGGCCGGAACCATACCTTTTTTTCATCACTTTTCTTTATTTATTGGGTTGAAGCGTTTCAATAACCCTCGGGCAGTACCACTTGGTACGGGACGATTTCCTTTGTCTAACACGGCGCATGAAAAAAATTAAAGATGGATGAATACCCCCTTGAGCGTGGACGGTGTTGGTCATTTCTGGGTTTTCTATGTTATTTCTCTGCGGGAAAGCACCACGCAATAAAGGACAAGGGACTGGATGGGAACGAAAAAAGGAGTGCATATACCACGCTTGGCCGTGATTTTGGGAGCGTCAAGGAACTTAGCATTGCACTGGAAACCGGAACCACGTATTATAGACTGGCACAAGGCAGGGAAACCAACCACTTGGGAATTCTGTTTTCTTGTTCTGCTTGAAACATCCTTTCTTGATTATTCACCTCGAGTCTCTTTGATCTTGTCTATTTGTTTCTAATACCTACGAGATATCTTGGCTCTCATCGAGGAGGCAAGGAGAAGCAGGACATGAGCTGAGCGGCGACTGGTGACAGGAGAGACGAGCAAGGAACAACAAAGACATGGAAATCATATTGTTGAGACCTCTAGGACGGATGGAGCATGTTTGTTTACTTTGGGGATCGACACGTGGAAATCATGATACACATACCGGTGGCTCACGCTACATCAAACAAACAAATCTGGGCCACCTTGCTTTTGGCGGACGGATTCTTTCTTTTCTTGGGTTAACTATGGGGAAACTAGGTTCAAGAAATGAAATGACATGACATGAAATGAAATGAAACCCCGGTCTTTGACGTTCGTGTTGAATACTTGCCCATCTTCTCCCCCCTGTTTCATAGTGACAAACCTTGATATTCTCGCTCTGACTCAAATCTCCACAACCCCTTTTTCTTAAAACGCAACAAAGCGAATTTCGCGTTTGCCCGGGGCCGGGTTTTTGTTTGTCTCTGTCTGATCTATTTCCTGGTTGCGTAGATGATCTTCCCCAAACGGCGCAAAAGTTGATGCACACGCCCCCTTTCTGTCGATCACCGCGCTGTCTGTTGGACCCTGAACCCCTAAGTTAGGCTGTGCGGGGAAAAGGTGAAGGGAGGCTGAGGAATGGCGTTGATGCAAGTACAAGAATATACACTAGACTAGTTTGTCTGGCTACGAGTGTGATCGTCTCAACACGCGAGCATGGCCTCGTAGTAACAACGCTAGTCGGTGAATTCCTACGAGATCAACAAACAAGATCGACCTGTTTCGAGATATCCTTAAATCACCAAGGGACCACGGTTCGGGCAAAACGCAATTCGAGTCTTGTCCTGAAAAACAAATGTGTATAAAATGGCTTGAATATATTCATACATCCGATCCTCATCTCTGCCAACCAAGAAAGAACCCATCAGATTATAATAGATATCTGCTCCGAGAAATGTAGTCCTAACATATGACAAACTCCATAGCTCATGGGAAAAAGAAAAGAATAAAACCCATTTTCATCACAAAACATAACTCAGGAGTTTGGTAAACCCTCCTGTTTCTTCCGCTTCGCATATACAAAACACTTGGACTTCGTCTAGTCGACCCCCTCGTCCTGGAACCGCGGACTCACCGTCCGGCTCAGATTGCTCTGCGAGCTTCCCTTGCGGAGCATGCCGCTCGCGCCGCCCCGGCCCCAGTTGCCGTTGGTAACAACCTCCATGGCCCGGTTCTCGGCGTCTTCGCGGCTCTGCGCCGGGTCCGACAAGACATCGTCACCCCCGTCTTGCTCGTCGTCGTCCAGGTCTGCGAGCTCATCCTCCAGAGTCCGGCCCCTCGGGCTGAGACGTCGCATAGGCACGTTCTGCGTCGCGTCGGCATACAAGTTAGGGTCACGGCCGAGTACCCGGTCTGCCTTGCTCATGGGCTTCGCGCCCGCGAGCTTTGGGCTGGGGGAAAAGTGTCGGCCTGCGCCGGTCGGTCGCTCGGGAATGTCAGGGATCACGGGTGCTTCCTCAGGTGCTCCCCAACCGGCGCTGACCTCGCGGGCCCGCTGCTGCTCGCGCTCGGAGCGAAGACGATCACGCGCTTCGATCCATTTGGGACTCGCCTCCCACGACCAGCCGTCGCCTGTTGTGTTGCAGATAGGGAAGAACCACAGCGCTGGTGTAGGACCCAAGAGGTGGTGCAGGTTGCGCTTCCAGCCGAGGTTGAAGACGTTGGGCAGCTTCTCCGAATCCTGTTCGTCGAGATACTCCTCATAACGCTTTCTTCGCTGCTCTTGCTCCCTCTGGGCGTATGATAGCTGAACGGGACGGGAGCCGTCTGGGGGATAAGACCTGGGCAGTTCCTGTGTGCGGCGCTCCTCGCCCTCCTCGGGGCGCGTAATCCCGGGCAGGGCATTGGTGTGAAAGTCGACAAACTGCTGAGCAGCCTCAGGTACGTGGTTAGCGGGATCATGAGCCGAGTTGTACGTCTTGCGCAGCGGCGAAAGATAGCGCGTCTTCTCGAGACACTCAATCGTAGTCTGGCCACGGCTGGCCAGGAGGATATGCCAGCAAGTAAAAGCGCCAACAACAATGCTGATGATGCCGCTCATGACGCTCAACATGATAAAGTTGACGGGCATGAAAGTATCAAAGTACTCCTGCTGATCGGCAAGGGCCTCGTACCACACCCACGAGCCGCTGATGGCAAAAGCCCAGAAGCAGAAGATGGTTGTGTATATGAGGAACAGCAGAAAGGCCTTGTGGTTGCGCAGCCCGATGCACGTCGCCAGCCAGGGGCAGTGGTGGTCCATCTTGAGGACACACCGTCGGCAAGTCGAGCAGTGGTGAGCGCGATCGGGCTTGCGAGCCTGGCACTTCTTGCAGAAGCGGAACTCGCCGTTGCTCTTGACGGTGAAGGACGTAGCCTGCGGCGTGCTCTGCGTCGGGAGGAGGCCGTAGCCCATATCGTTTGTCGTCGAGCCAGGGGGAGTGAAGACGGCGGTGGTGTAGCACCAGTTGAGCATGAGGTAGAGCGCAACGCCCACTATTGATGTACCGGTGCCTGGAGAGTGTACCTGTTAGTATCTATTCGTGAGGGATTCCTTGGCCATGATGGTGATCCCGCAGTTATGATGCTCGCTTCAAGACGTACCAATCCAGCTGCCCTTCCTGCTGAAGCTACCGATGTTGACCACTACCCAGACAGCCCATGATGTCAAGCCGTAGACAAACATCAAGGGTATGTACGTTGCAAATGCGCAACATGCGCGTTCCATCTTGCGCGCACATCGACGAGCCGTCGCCATGGTTGCCGCTCGCTTGTCCGGGACAAGATCAAATAATGGGGGTTTCGTCCTCTTATCGTCCGTTGGTTCGTTCAATGGCGAGCTGTTGTCTGATGGTTAGAGCCGTCTTGCCCAGTCATCATCCAAACTCGTGGCTGAGTAAAAGGAGAACGGTCTCCAGAAAAAAGAGTTGAAGCTGTCGTCGAGCCGTTGGGAGTACGACAAAGAGTCCTGGGTCCAAGGGTCGACGATGACGACCGCGGAGACTCTCGATGTCGGACCAGATATCGACTTGCCGTCACTGGTTTGGCGGCGAACAAGAGACGTAGATATCAAAAGTGATTCAAGGGCTGTGAAGCTGTAGTAAGCTGGCCGATTGTCTCGAAATTAAGGTCCCCTGCTAAGCCATCCTCCAAAGCGTTGGAGATGCGCTTATTCATCACTCATCAGGGGCTTCCGGGGCCGAAGGACCCACATTGGATCCGCCCCGTCCGAGCGGCCCTCAACGGTGTAACCACTCTGCCACAACAACGCGTGTACTATCACGACTATTGGACATCAAAAGCAAGTTGTAACAAATTCAGCCTTTATCGCTCTGCTCATCAAACTGTTGAGCTCCTGGCAACTGGTTCTGTCTGGCCCTTAGTTCTTATCTAGCTCATGAGCAAATCGTCAAATCTTCCATGCACACACACTCTGCATCCTCTGCATTTCCCCTTAAGCACCCCCTCGCATGCACCATGCAGTCGGAATCTACCACTGGATATCTTTCCCCTTGTAAGGGTCTCCTCTGTTCTCCTTTCCATTCGTGCTGCGACCATCTAGTATCTCGCGTCGAAAATTCTCCGACAGCTCGTACTTGACTGTCCCGTCCTCGTGGCGATCGAGAGCAACGTCCACCATGCCTGCGGTGAGCTGGTCCATGTAGGCATCGTACGTGTCGGTATCTCGAATTCGACATCTGACACCGTTTGACTCTGCATGCTGAGTGATGGCTGAAAGAGAGGCAAAGGTTCTGAGGCAGTATGGGCAGCGATACTTTGTCGCCGAGTGAGCTGGCGATTTGAGATGCCCAACTAGACCACCAGCCTTCTTGAATGTTTTCCTATCAAAAGTCAGCATTTAGAACGGACTGCACGCAAAAGGTAGGGTAACTCACATGCAACCAGACACAGGGCAGTTGTAGGTGTTCGAATAGGTACAGTAGTACCGAGCCACTGTGAAGGTAGGGTGTTCTGGGTGGTGAGGATCCAGAGCTTCATACATTGCTCGCGGATTTGGCGAGGTGGCCTCCTTCAGCTGCTCTTGGGTTGGTTTCTGTGCCGGTGGTGCGTCTGGAAAGAGGCTCTTCGCCTTTGGCCACTCCCAGGGTGCTTCATCCTCCTTCTTGACGCTGGTAGCCTTTGGGACAGAGAGTTGTGGAAAGTCCTTCTTCTCCAACGAAAAGGACTCGGGCTGGCTTCCAGTTCCAAGGGTGCTTCCAGCGTCATAGGTGCTTCTAACTCCCAAGGTGCTTCTAGCATAGCCCGTGGACTCGGTTGGCATGTACTCGACGTAGTTTCCTTTGATCGACTCCTTGGTAAGGGCTTGGAGTCTGGTTGAGAAATCCATCTTTTGTCCTCGCAAGTTCTCGAGGTCAGCCTTTTGCAAAAGATGACATTCTTTCTCAATGTGTGCCATGAGACCGCCCAGTCTGACAAAGGGGCCTTTGCCGCATCCTGGGCATTCGAGGTTCTGTGCCTGAGGGTGATTCTGGAGCAAAGTCAGCATGAGAAAGGTATGGATAGAAAGGCACAATCTCCAGGGCGGGACCGGCGACTTACCTGATGAATGTGTCTGATCTCGGCGCCTTCAGACTTGAAGTCCTCGCCGCAAAACTTGCAGTGAACATGCTTTGGCTTGCCAGAACGTCGCATGTTTGCCTTGTGCTTCAGAAGAGCATCCCAGCTCGAGAATGTCAGCTGGCATGGCTTGCACAGCCAAGTGCCGTTGGCCTGGTGTCCCGAAGGCATCGTGTTGAGTGTGAAGAAGACGTAATGAGAATGGAGTTGTGGGATTAATGAGGTGAAAGGTGTGAGTGAAGAGGGGAGGAAGAAAAGGAAAGGGGAAGGAGAAGAAGAGAAGGATTATATAGTAGCGAAAGTCTTGGAAACGGGGAGATACCTAAGGGGAATTAAAAGACAACGTAAAGAACCCTAACTTTAGGGTGTTGCGAGGTATGTCAAATTTGGTCTCGCTCCTTCGACTTGAGCTCATTTCTGCAGGGCATAACTTAATGGTGAGCATTGACTCAGTGGTGAGCACTGCAAAACCGTATCTATATGTAATCCAAGTTAATCACAAGACCCAAGTTGATGTGACTTTAATCTCCGTCCGATGATTTCGAACATGGTAAACCGAGTCGAATCATACCAAGTCTATGTATGGCCCAACTCTTAAGAGGTCGTCTTTTAGACGAGCACTCCTATGTTTATACGAAGTCGGATCGAGCAAAACTACACAAGGCCATGCAGGCAACAGATAACTAGAGCATATATATTATCCTTGAATGACCAAGGGGTGATGAGAAGGTCACACCGTACTCGAGTGTCCTCTAGCATTGACCACATGTTGCAGGCACGCAAGCTACATGCCCCTGACTGTAGCTGCGACTAGATCTTGAGCCCAAGTCGAGCCAAGTAGCCTTTTGTGGACTATACAGGCATGTAGTATTGTCCTCCCATCTTCTGCAGTCATCCATATATAGTGTCCCCATCATTGCCTCTGCCGTCTTCATCATCACCCGAATCATCGTCGTCGTCACCACTCCCGGAATCCTCATTTCCAGACCCCATCTCATCCAGCAGCCGAGCCTCCTCAGTCTGCGAATCAGGCGCCGACGACGGCTCCGCCGTACGCTTCGACCCAGCATTAGGGTCCCGAACCCGAACGCTGTAGCCCTTATGCTTATTCTTCTTTGTCGGTTGCCGACCTCGCAGTTGCGTGAGTTCCTCGTCAGTCAGGCGAAGATTAGGCAGAGGTAGGTGGAATGTCGCCTGGTTCGACCGCACCGGCGTCTGGTCTCCTGTCTGGAGTGTTATCGAGAAATCTTCTCTGGTGAGGTGTCGATCGAACTGGATGGCTACAAGCTTCGTCTTCATGATAGCCTTTACCTTGGCCCAGAGCCCGCCGTGGTACCATCCGCTGCTGGGATCCCATTCGGGGCGTGTGGCAGCACCATCTAATAGCTCCTTCAGCAGGGGGTCGGTGATGTCGCATACCTGCCACACCTTGCCATCAGTGTGAAAGGTCTCGCCGTCGAATACGTGACTCTCTGAAAGCTCTTCCAGAAACTCTTTGAGGGGGCCCATCTGCACCCTGCGTAATGACTTCCATGTTTGGCCCCTCTGGGCGCGCTTCTGCTTAGGAAGCTTAAACATGAGAGTCTGATAGATTCGATACTTGGGGTCGTTCCGTGGATCGACACCATACGGGACTACCCCATCCCTCCATGGCCCTCCTTTGAACTGGTATGCCGCATAGTTGAGGTACTTTTTCAGCTCATTCCAGTTCTTGAGTTTGCCTCCCAGGTGATTGAGCAGAGATCTTCGTGTCCACACCGGCCGCAACTCGAACGCAGCTTCCAGCTCGGCCATAATCTCCACCATCCGCGGATCTGTCATGTCAGGGGCAAGCTGAGGGCCAAGCGGTGCAGGATCTTCGGCGCCAATAAAGTAACCAACTTGCTTGACAGCTGTAGTGTTGACTGTACCGCCGTCCTCGGTTGCTCGCACATAGGGGTTCTGGGAGTACTGATAGTTGAAGGGGAGGCTCATGTGGGTGAACATGGGGGGAGGAAGAATGTCCACGTTGGGGCCTTGGTCGGTACCAGGAAGAAACTTGAACTCCTTGATTTTGTCGACTACATTGTCTCAGTTAGCAGTGATTCGTTATGATTTGGACTGGTACATACCGTCTCCGGGTAGAACTTGGTCCAGGTAGCGTTGGGCAAACGAAGACTTGGACATATCCCAGTAAAAGTCAGCCAGCCCACGAAATCGGTGTGTGTTTTTGATAACACCAATGGACTCGACCTCGTACTTGTCAATGTTATCTGCCAATTTTCGACGAAGCACTTTGGGATCGTCAAGCCGAGCATAAGACGATACCTCATCCTTTGGGGCAGGTTGAGTCTCAGCGTCGGTCACTTCAAGATCTCCTTCCCACGGGCCATCAGTGCCCCTTTTGCGTTTTCTGCCGGTCCTCTTAGGCACAGTCACTTTGAGGACCACGTTATGGCTCCTAGCGTTGTGAGACATGATGGGCTTGCAGAACGGGCTTTCAGGCGTCAAGTAGAAGGGAATGGAGGTTCTGCTTGCGTCCATAACCTTTTGCGGTCGTTGGTCAGTCTCCGAGATTATGCGAGTCATGATGAGAGTTAACGTACATGTTGGAGATTGGGAACTCGCCCAAAGGCTTTGACAGCGCGGTCAACGTTTTCCACCACTGCGGGAATCTCAACAGCGCCGAGAAGACGAGTAGGGACTTTGTATTTGGGAGCAGTACCCGGAGGAGGAGTTCGAGTCGACTTCCCAACACGTCCGTTCTCACGTTGTTGGACGTCAGGGCTTTCGTAGCCATTCTCGTCAGATGAATGCTCCATCTTGGCCTTTTCAAGGAATTAGGTATACAGCGAGAGGATGCTTTGAGCTCGGTGATCAGCTTTCAGCCTGAGCTTTAGCCTGTTCTGCGTCTCAACTGTCTCGCGGTGCACTCTGGTGGTTCAAGAAGTCATAGTGTATAAGCTCTGCAGAGGTTGATTCTCTAATTCAGCCTTTGATGAACGGCACTTGGAGTCTTTGATCAGCACCCAGGCTAACTTCGTACGGATAGACCTATGTGCCAAGCAAAGGAGATTAGCAGAGACAGTTGCTAGGGCTGACCACGCGTGTGTGTGGATTTCTTGTCGATTGAAGCCGTTGTTGCCGCTGTCATCGATCCACGATGATGTTGATTTGACGTGATCTTCACCAGGTGATTCAGTACAGGGAGAGGGTGCTTATTGCAAGTTTAGCACTGTATACGGAGAGTAAAAATGGCCTTGAAAGACAGTTTTTGCTCCATTGCCGATCTGTGGCTGAAGTATGTTTCAACTGCAGGATGTGTGGCTGGGTAACCCCACATGGCCTTTGCACCAAGCTGGTCCTGGTTCTTGTCACATTCAAGCTTCATATTCGCACAGGCCGATCTATAACAGAGGTCTTGTTATAAGTCTTCCACAGGCGCCATAACTCTGCGACAGCGTGTACAGTTTCGCTGCTGAAACTCGGTTTGATATCTACCTACTACTGCTCTTCTTGTTCGTCATAGGTGTTGGACTCAGACAGTCAGGAAAGAAAGATACCTATCATCAAGCTGATCCACACCACGGTAGCGCCGGAAACAGACTTGCTTGACAATGTTCCATTCAGAGCTGAGGTCCAATCTTTAAAACGCCTGGTTTATGCATAGAACATTCCGAGAGTGATCCATTGCCTCATAGCCTTTACTTGCCTAATGAAATAATCAAAACTCCAGGGTCAGGTGAACGAGAGGCACTGTGCCCGACCATGCTGCCTCCTTTCATTGCATGTTACCGATGCACCCATAGCACAGCCTCAGGCGGCCTGGGGTCCATTCAGAGGGACGCATCCCCTAATGCGCGCTTTGCAGCAGAGACATCCGCCTGATTTCAGCGCCCATCCTAGCCCAGGCCCATCCAGCCTTGGCCAGTCAGGACGTCTGGAACAAAGGAGGTCGAGGGAGAACTGTTAATGACCTCACCAGAATTTCGCCTACGCGCTAACATCTGGTGATCTGAGCTCGTCGTCCCCCGTCCCAGGTCACACCTCCCTGGGCTCTCCAATCGAGCGCGTCTCCCCCCCAAAGCTTCCCCCCGCAAAGCACAACCTCTCTCTCTCCGCCGGCGCCCAACGACAACGACAACTTTCCAGTCCGGCAACGACGACGAGGCTCGACTCAGCAGCCGCGTCGAGCATCAACCCACGCCGCGTCCTTTTGTGTCTTTCCTTTCCTTTACCCTTTTCATCCTACTCGTATCTTGTTCTTGCAATCCCCGCATTTCCATCTTCTCTCCCCGAGACAACAGCACCTCAGCATCAGCACCGCGAGCGAACCGCCCAGGAGCCTGCACCGCCACCCAAGGCCATCACCAGCTCCCAACAACAAACTAACTACACCTACTACAAGACCCTGAGCCCTGGCTGGTTCAGCGCTTGCCTCCTGTCCTCTGCTTGTTTGGGAGGAGACGTCGCAACACACCCCAGCTGCCTCTCCAGCTTGGTTCGCCCTGTGTAGCTCGTCAGACTCCAGCTTCTCGCACTGGCGGCATTCGTCGAGTTCCTTATCCGGCTCCCGAAAGCAACACCACCCTTTCGCCAGGCTGGCCCCTCCTTCTCCCTCATCTTAGAACCACCCGTCCTCGACCATCTTACGCGGTCCCCTATCGCTACGACGTCTCGATTCACGAACCCGGCGTTCGCATAGCGCCCTGTCATTCCTCCGACGTCCCTTTGCCCCTGACGTCGTTGCCCTGGTGCCCCACTGCCCTCATAGTCGAGCAGCGGGCGTCTTTAAACCGCCCCTCCACCACAAGACACGCTGTTGTCCGACAAGATGAAGCGCTTCAGCCAGAGAGTTGTAGGTTCGATCTTGGGTCCCCAGGGGTCCTGCTGCTACCGTGGCTCATACTGACATGTCCTGCTCCAGCTCTCGCGTGGGAAAGATTCAAGCAAGTCTTCTAAGAAGAACAAGGATTCCAAGGATTCCAAGGATGGAACCGCGTCTCCTTCATCACGGGATTCGAACCAGTCTCCCGTCCTCACGCCCTCATCCTCCACGTCGACCCTGAACGATCCCCGAAACAAGCCGCTGCCCCAAAACAATGCTGGCCACGGAAGCGATCACGGTAGCGCCTCGCAGCCCTCGAATCTCTCCAACTCCCTGGCTGAAGCGCTNNCAGCCCTCGAATCTCTCCAACGTGACGCAGGCTGACGGCAGCCCTGATCGCTTTGCTTCTGGAGATGCTTCGAGTCCCAATGGCGGCAACGCCAACTCCAGGCTGCCCCCGACTGTCATCATCAGCCCAACACCTGGCGTAGGTTCTCCATCTTCCCCTCCTGCTTGATCATTGGGCTTTCGGCTGACAACCAATCCTCATGTAGCATGTTCCTCCCCCAGGGGCCGCCGAGACGATGCCCCATGACCTGGCTCCCCCCAAAGCTGGCCAGAAGTCCCTCTTAATCCATCGAGGAATAGATAATCGAGATGCGATTCCCGAAGGACTTCGGACCCCGAAAAGGCAGCACTCATCGAGATTCGACATTTCCGCGCACCGCGAGCTCGAGAAGCTGCCTGGTTTCCACGAGGTGCCTCCCAATCGACGACAGGAGCTTTTCATGCAAAAGATTGATCAGTGCAATGTCATTTTCGACTTCAACGATGCGAGTGGAGACATGAAATCCAAGGAGATCAAGAGGCTTGCTCTGCACGAGCTGCTTGACTATGTCGCTAACAACCGACAAGTCATCACCGAGCCCATGTATCCCAAGGTCGTCGACATGTTTGCCAAGAACCTGTTCCGCCCCATCCCACCACCCATGAACCCCCAGGGCGAGGCCTTTGATCCGGAGGAGGACGAGCCCGTTCTTGAGGTCGCCTGGCCGCATATCCAGGTTGTTTATGAGTTTTTCCTGCGCTTCATCGAGAGCCAAGACTTCAACACCAATATTGCCAAGGCGTACATCGACCACGGCTTTGTGCTGCAGCTCTTGGAGTTGTTCGACTCCGAGGATCCTCGCGAGCGGGACTTCCTCAAGACAACTCTCCACCGCATCTATGGAAAATTCCTCAACCTCCGCTCCTTCATTCGACGATCCATCAACAATGTATTTTTCCAATTCACCTACGAAACCGAGCGCTTCAATGGCATTGCAGAGTTGCTCGAGATACTTGGATCCATCATCAACGGATTCGCTCTTCCTCTCAAGGAGGAGCACAAGATCTTCCTGACGCGCGTGCTACTGCCCCTGCACAAGCCCAAGAGCCTTAGCATGTATCACCCTCAGCTTGCTTACTGTATCGTGCAATTCTTGGAGAAGGATGCATCACTTACAGAAGATGTATGTTGTACTCCTATATTCTGATGTCCATATACTAACTTGCGATAGGTCGTACTTGGGCTGCTCCGCTACTGGCCCAAGGTCAACAGCACCAAGGAAGTCATGTTCCTCAACGAAGTTGAAGATATCTTTGAGGTTATGGATCCCGCCGAGTTCGCCAAGGTCCAAGAGCCTCTCTTCCACCAACTCGCCAAGTCTGTCGCCAGCCCTCACTTCCAGGTGGCCGAGCGTGCCCTTTACTTCTGGAACAACGAGTACTTCTGTAATCTCGTTAGTGACAATGTGGAAATCATTCTCCCCATCATGTTTGCGCCCCTCTACGAAAACTCCAAGGGCCACTGGAACAGGTACGTTTGCTTCTCAACCCTGCTGGTGTGCATTGTTCTAATTGCAGTATAGGACAATCCACGGTATGGTCTACAATGCCATGAAACTCTTCATGGAGATTAACCCACAGCTGTTTGACGACTGTTCGCATGAATACACAGAGCAGCAGAACAGCGCAGCGGCTCGTGAGGCTCTTCGGGAGCGCAAATGGGCCGCTTTGAGCGAGAAGGCGAATCAGCAGAGGGAAGCTAATGGAACCGCCGACGCACCGCCAGCACGCAGCCAAGTCACTCCCATGTCACGCCTCGACGAGGTCGACCCCGTCACCGAGGACAACCAGAAGCGCCTCGACTCGCTTAAGTTGCAAGATGGACGACCCGGCCTTCACGAGCGCCAGAGTTCCGTGGGATCTACACGGAGTCGATGATCAGAAGCAGTAATATGGCTCAGGATTCGTTAGAGACTCGGGCCTGGATGGAAGAGCACAGGCGCTCCTATCTTTTATGTCGAAGGGTGCAGAGAAAAGCGTAACGGGTTTGGACAATGGTCCTTGCTACATATTCGGGTTTTGTGCAAGGGGTGAGCACAAGAGGGTCTTTGGTTTCCCGCAGTTCAATAATGGGCATCATAAGATGTGTATTCGGCAAACAGTCGCTTTTCCGGTTTGGCATTGCCAGAACGGACACCATCGCTTCTACATCGTCATGCCTTTTTTTTGGCCTTTCAACCTCTGTTTCTTGGTTCCTGCCTCAGTTAGACCGCTGAAGGCTGCCCTAGGGAGGAAAAAAATGCGGTCGATACTACAAATACAACCGGATTACCTCCTCGTCCACCTCGCTTTCGCACCGAGATATAAGAAGACTTGTAAGTATCGCGCCAGGCTGGTTGGTGGAGTGAGCACACCAAGAAACGACGTTATAAGCTTCTCGTGTAACTCTTTTGAGGAATTCTTTTTTTTTCTTTTCTTTTTCTTTGCGTTCTGGTGCTTCACTTCCTTTCGTTCCATTATTCTTCTGTTGGTTTATCTCTCGGTCTGCAGCTGAAGACTCCAAGCGCATGGAGGAATCACTGGAGAGCGGGTTCCGCCCTGACTGGTTTTGTTCGAGTTGTGTCAGTGCGTGTGCTTGTTGTTGCTGTTGTGTAAAGGGGCCTGGGGGAGGGATGGGAG